>CABFWB010001978.1:89262-129599 GCA_902151455.1 Timema bartmani
GGTCTAAATAAACTAAAACCGAAAAAATATAGAAGCTCAGAAGACATAGGAAAGCTGATAACCAAGTAGGTAGCCCATAGCTCCAAAGGGTGCAGGAATATATAGTGAGTGAATATTCCCATTGGGGCGCCCAAAATTGGGTGCCTCCAAAAAATCTGTGTCGAAAAATCTTGAATCCCTGAAGATCTAGGATGCTTATACTTTGGGGTCAGGTAGCCCCTAATTCAAAAGGTTTAAGTAATAATAGGTGACAGAAAATTCCTAATTGGACTGTTGACCAAAAATCGAAGTAATAAAAATCTCCAAATCCAGAAGACCCATAAAGCTGAAATTTTGCAGGCAGGTATATCTATATATACATTTACCAATGTATATATAGGTATATATACAAATAGACATTTACTAGTATATATATACATTTACTAATATATATATATATATATATACATTTACTAATACTCTAACACCGTCATTTATAACTCCGGAACAAACAAAAATTAGTATGAAATACAACAGCAAAACTCCTTTGTGTTATAATTTGCCAAAAACACTCTGGCATTATATAGAAAGCCTAAGCATTTTATAGAATTTCAGGCTTACTTGCATTGCCGTTAACATAATTACATATGCACATATATACATTTCCTAATGTTTGTCTGTGCCCACTTCAACTATAAACCCCTAGACTACCTAGGAAGGTGAAAATGTTTACGCTTTTTAGTACAGACCACGGGAGAGAACCTAATGTAGGCATTTTTTGTTTGTTTTATATAACTTTTGGCTTAAAGCCTTTCATGAACGAAGTGAAGGGTTTGCGTTTTTCAGCTTATACGAAAAACATATCTTCCCTCCTATCAATTCAAGTCTAGTTCGCCTGTTGCCAACAGCCTTATATACTAGTTTATTATAAAATACTATATTTTTAGTCTAAGGCTTTTTTTGTACTACTAAAACATTTATATATAATTGAAAAAACGTTAAAAAATATTAGAAATGTCATATTTAGTTAAAAGTGTTCACCAAATCAATAGTGCACAACATTTGTTCCCAGGGTGTGTTTAATGAGGACTGATTCAATCACATATTTCAAAGTCTCACTAACGCATCCCCTCGCTACATTTAGAGACTCAAGGTCCTGATATTTATAGGTTTTCACATATACTGGTAGCACACAATAAGAAACGAATAAATAATATGATATATTGTAAACTCAATATATATATAGCTATTTATAAAATATTCGATACAAATATTACAATTTCAAATGAAACCATACCACGAGTGTGTTTAATATTTATTTAAAAATATGTTACTGTTCAGAGGCATATTTAATACAATATGGGTTCGCTGCCTTGATTGTGAAATAGAATATCAAACAGACCACTCCATTAAACCCTTGCATTGCCGCAAACGAGGATGTTTATTTTAATTACTAAACATTTGTATATAGCTACTCTTTTTGCAGTAGCAACATAAATCATTACTATTGATATAATTGATATGATTCATTATTTCATGAATTGAAAATTTATCTCCGAACATAATGAATTCTAAAATATTAATTGCTAAATATAACTCAATACCATGACACTATACTCCCGGGTGTTTCTATTTATAAAGGGTTCGATTCTCTAAAATAATGCAATTTTATCTCGTTGAATTTTGGTTTGTTCCGGAGTTGTAAAATGACGGTGTGAGAGTCTTCTATGGTGATTTTGTTATATTTAATTAAATATAAATCGCTACTCTCAAACACACAGGCATTGCAATTATATATAGCAAGTACCAACAGGACAAAATATAATAAACTTTAACTAGTGTTATATACCTAATTAAACTTATTTTAATTTGCTGATAATTAGCTTAAACTATTTATTCAAACATTAAATCATTTATTTTAATTTAATGAGAGCCAATTTTATCATATTAAAAACTAACTAGCTTTAAAACTTGATTTTGACACAAGAAATATATTATTTATGGATTAACTTTATAATTTAAACATATTTATTTACTCATATTAATTTGCACAATTGAACTAATTAAATGTTTATAAAGCTTTTTTCCTCCTGTAGCCTAATATATTCAAAAGTGAATAAGATACACTGTGATTTGTCCGTTTGGATTAAGGGGTAGTTAAAGTTTTAGTATTAGATATTAAGAAAATTGTATTTAGTTTATAAAACAAGCAGTTTGGTAATTACAGCTTACTAATTACTATCGAGCCTTTTTTATATACACATATTATTTAGAAATATGTATGATTACAATCCAAATGGGCCGTAGGATGCGCTGCAAAATAAATAAATATATATTTTAAAACATTTATGTTGTTGAATCTTTAACCTTTTGTTTTTAGCTCTAATTTAATCCTAGATTGAAGTTTTAGCCAAATTTGGGCAATCTTTGTAATCATATTATAAGTGACAAGAGGAAAAACAAAACTTAAACTAGAAAATGTCAGATATATTCTTAGTTTACCAAGTTTTACTAACCAAATTAAATACAATGATTATCTAAAAAAACACATACATTTGGGGGACTTAATTTTATCTTCAAAATTAACCTAGTTTGGTGGTCGCATAGTCTAAGGTATCACTTTTGAAATTAACTGAACTGCAAATTCTGGGGTAATAGGGGTTAACAATGATTATCTAAAAAAACACATACATTTGGGGGACTTAATTTTATCTTCAAAATTAACTTAGTTTGGTGGTCGCATAGTCTAAGGTATCACTTTTGAAATTAACTGAACTGCAGATTCTGGGATAGTAGGGGTTCGAATCCTGGTTGGTTGTATACCTAGGGTGGTTTTCCTAAATTATTTTTTCCATTCTCCCTCCACGCAAATGTGGGTACACGTCATCTTAATTGAGCTTTCTTCAGACAAAACACACCAGCGTAATTAGTACAGATGCATCAAAACCAAACGAGTGACAAAATAAATAAATATTTATATTACTAAACGTTGTTTAAAAGTGTAGGCCTACATTAAGTTTTAACCTCGTGATAAATTTAATCTAAAATTGTATTACTTTTTAACATCAAGGATAGCCAAAGTATACATTTTTGTCATGTTTAGGCAACTGTGAAACGTGGAGCACTGTCTTCAAGAACAAAAAAGCATACAGATTATGTAGGTGAAGCATAGAATTTAAGCAACATTATTTGTATTACTTAGGCCTATATTTTGGACATCTTTAGATATTTATTTGCCATAGTTCTAGTCACTATTTTATTTCTTTTGAGTGTGACTAACATATTTAATATGACCAGTGCAATATATTATGTGGCTGTTAGGTTGATGAAACAGATCAGAAATATTTAATATTTTACTATTTTGTATTCAACCAGCAGGTCTGTATTAGTTTAAAATTAATAGCTTTTTGTCTACTAGGTTTGTAAAAAAAGATTTACTAGCTGTAAATACTCAAATGAAATCGTGTACTTAATGGAGATGAATATGAAATAATTTTAAAGATATAAAAGGTTGATAGTAAGTTAAATAAATAATATAAAATAAAACATATATTCTTTTTTTACTTGATGAAATTTTTTTTAGTGGTCTCTTAGAACTTGACTATGTCATCACTGTTAGTACATTTCTATAAACAAATTCAAGTACCATCAATTTACTTTTGTGATGTTATTTTCTAGAGTCGAGGCACGTCTATTTGTATAAACATTCATTTAAACTCTGGAGGAAAAAACCCTAGGAGCATCACTTTTATGAGTTTAGATTATAACTAACATTTTAAATAATTCCAGACGGGTAGTAAGAAGCTGTGAACATAAATAAAGGCTCGGCTATTTGTTGTCAACAGAAGTGTTGGGCTCATATCAAAGTTAAATACGGGAAAGTGTGGTATTTTAGTTAGTATATTTAAAACAAAATTTAATTTGATTATATCTAATATAAACATTATTTCTTTGACCGTCTATCGCATAATTTTCGTGTTTCAATTTTTAAATTCAATTTATTGTTTCAAATTTAGAAAATAATTTTAATATTATTATTCTCAAAATCCAACTTTGTTTTCTCATATAGATAAAGTGGTGTAAGAAGTAATATTTATATATATAGATATTATGATGGATTTTAACGTTCTATGTGCCTTGGATCTCAACAATGTGTGTCTTACAATTTTGTCTCTCTCGATGTCTGTCTGTCTGCATCTTTCTGCTCCTTGGGCCCCTACTGGAACGGTTTGATGGGTTTCATCCAAACTTGATATTTAGATGTTATATGGTCACTACTCAAGGTAAAACCAAAATTCTACATCCAACTTTCCTTAAAACCTGATTTTTGAAAATGCTATTAAAAATAGTTCTAGGGATTTTGTTAGTGTATATCTGGAGAGTGTTTTAAATTGTAAATTGATATAACTTAACTTTTTTTTTATATAAAAACTCATTTAAGGATATAAGTCCCTAAGACAATTTAAAATTTTCTCTAAATAATTTGTTCAAATTGGATATTTGGGGAAGGGGTAGTTATATAAAATATTTATTTTTTAATAAAAAATCACCTAAGGGTAATTCACTGATAACTAATTTTTGAAATATAATATTAAAAAAAAATTGTTTTCATAGCATGGCTCAAAATCTATATTTGAATTGTGTTTCCTTAGGTTAGCAAAATACTATGTTTTTCTATGTACGAAATAGTAAAGGACAATTTTGAAAATGGTATTTCATACTCCTAATATACTATATGTATGAATGTGTCATAACATTTATTTTCCCATAATTTAAAGTCACATAAGTCAATTCAATAACAAAATAAAACTCAATGTTAAACTTTAACTACATGACAAGTAATTATGGTGAACCGCAAACTTCATTCTAGAAACAAACGAATGAAAGTTTTCCCAAGGTCAACACATAAGAGTGACCGTGACTTTACCTAATCTGCGCATGCGTTGTAAACTGTCAAGCCAATGGAGCTTAAATGTAGGTCATCTCGGCGGCGAAACCTGCGGTGCTGTTATCCGTTCAAAGGCGGCACCTCCACACCATCTTTGACGTAATTACAATCTCGAGATAGACTAAATGTAGTAATTAGAGCAAGTGCAAGACTATATTTGGGAAAGGTCAAACTATTATCGCTCGCCATGACACGACTGATCTAAGGATCAAACGGCATTCAAGAGTCGCGGAAACTTGATGGACGCTCACTTCTTTCAATCCTTTCATTTAGCGGGTGATTTATTTCGCACCATCAGAAGTGAAAGGTGTTGATATCATTCAATCTGACTATCCATCTATTAACCATTCTAAGAGTTTGATGACCTCCAAACACAAGATATAATAACCCATGTGGTCTAATGACAGGAGTAGATCACATTCCATATCCATACAGTCGACATCGATGGTCTTCGGGTAAAGTTCTCGTCTCAGGACCCGATGTTCGTGGGTTCAATACTATCCGAGGCCAACAGATTTTTACTGAGTGATACAAATCTGTAGCACAACTTACTTTGAAGGGGAAGTAAAACCGTCAGTCCCATGTTAATTGTGGTATGTAAAAGAGCGCTGTAAGGAGTATAAAAATACGTTTCCCAGTAAAATTGATAGGCCCTTTCGCTCTCGTTCATAGAAATTCGTGTGTGTTGATATAATCAGTCTGTTCAGTGGGTGTCTTTAAATAACTAAAATAATAATAATAATTCACATTCATACAGAACTAGCACCTTACTAAACATTAAGTTTAAGGACAAGAATATATAACATTCCAAATCCATATAAAACCAGCATATAGGCTACTCAACTATTACTATTGTTTTATCGGATGTTTTGTGCAAGAGAGATTATTAACATCTAGAAACACCTTATATAAGAGATTCACAATCACCCATATCGGTAGGCAGGGGGAATGAATATCAATCCTGTCTTTCCGGTTTACCGACCACGGGGAGTTCGGGATTTTAATCTTAGTCCGAGGGTGAAGAGGAGGATTGTATTCGAATCTCTGATAAACGCAATGAGGTAGTTTTTACTAAATAGGTTTACAATTAGGCTTCCCCCCCCCATGAATGTGGGTATACTTCCTCTAAAATCTACCTATCTGATTCTTACTCTATTGGTGTATCATGAGAATGCCCCAGACGAGTAGCAGAATGTTGAAAACAAGAAATCTCTTCTTGATCTTAAATCAGCAACTCGAAGGTTGGTTTGATGTAATTTATATCCATCCGGAGCTAAGCATGACCTCAGCCCTTCAGCTAGTTAGCCCTACCTGCACAATCTGGTATAAATCCCACATAATAGGGAAGTTTAAGAAGGGTGGTAGTTCCTCGTTTCATTCCACACTGAATTTCTATGAATGAGCGTGAAAGGGCCTATTAATTTGCCTGGAAAGGTATTTTCACATAAATTAAAGGGTTATTTTATGTGCTGCAATGGACATTAGACCAACGGCTTTACTTCCCCTCCGAAGGATATATAGAAATATAATAATCTATGTAATAATATGACTCATTATTCTTACCCTAACCTCTTATTTATCACATATTATGGTAACGTAAGTTTTGCACCCTAAGGCGTGTCCGGAACAGCAGATATTTCTATTGCTCTACAACAAACATCCTCAAGGTTGTTTGCTGATATTATGGTTCGTAAGAGCTTAGTGCAGGCTCTGCAGATTGGTACAAATACCTTTTTTTAAAAATATATTTGAATGATTATTTTATACCAATCAAGATGCAGTAAAGAGGAATAGAAGCCAGAAGATGGACATGTGTAGCATATCGTTTAAATTAAAAGGAATTTCTCAATTCACACTTCACTCTTCAGAAAATAGACAAAAAATAAGTTCACGATCTACATTGCTAACATTGGACCTAGATAAACTCAATTCAAACTTTGTACTGCTGCTACCAGACAAGGAATAACAGAATTTACAATATACAGCATTGCTGCCTCTGAACAGGAATAAACTAAATTCTCACTTTACATTGCTGCCGCTAAACGATGTTCAGGTAATGAATTAATGGTTGCCTCATAAGGGTTCGTGTCAGTGCTAGTGAATCACCTCCAACATTTCTTAGCAAAATAATATATTTACATACACTATGGCATTAGGAATTCAAACGATCATTGCCGCTCCTACAAAATTACGCCACCTATCACTATCTCGAGCTAGTTATATCCAGTTTACCTCATTACACCATATCCCTATCTCAAGCTTTTTCTATCCAATCCACCTCATTACACCTATCTCTTTCAGGTCTATTATAATATATAATATACACACGGCCAAGATTCAAACCCCGGTCTTACCGCTATCGGCCTTATAGTCTATATCTAAATCGATGCCTTAGACCATGCGGCCACCGAAGGGGGTTACACTTTAGTTTATTAGCTCATGTGAACAACTGTATCAGCTGCTTCGGTGGTCGCATCATCTAAGGCGTCATTAACGCATGAACTGGTCTGCCGTTGACGGGAAGATCAGGGTTCGATCCCAGTCGGGTGTACCGTGGTATTTTACAAAATGGTTATTCACTCCTCTCTCCACGCAAGTGCGGGTACATTTACTCTATATTCAACCTTCCTAATCCCTAACACATTAAAGTAATTAGTACATACGCGTATAGCCCGAATGGGTAGTAAGACACCGTGATTAAAAGAAAACTATGATTTCGACAAACCTACTTTGACCCACATCATTAGGCCACACAACGTTACATTAGTCGTATACACTGTCACGATTCACCAAAAATATATCGCTACCTTCTAAAGCCTTTCTTTATCAAATATTTTGTGTAAGCATCTGGATAAACCACAGAAAATAAAGACAGGCGGATAAACGGAAGAAGCAAGGGGAAACAGAAATGTGTGCACTAATCGCATTTGTAGCTAGCACTTTCATTGGCCGAGCCTAGCTCTATATGATGTGACCGCTGGGACTTGTGCTTTTGTCAAATGTCATCCTCTCGTTCCTGCTCGTTCAAAATGGCAACCTCTATGAAGAATAAAATACGGTATTATAAATACCTGCAGGGCATACAAGTAATGAAAAAAAGATTTTTCTTACCAAAATAAAAATACGTCCTATTATTTTCATGATGTAGGCAAAGCTAAGGTTTCTAATTTTAGGTCAATTATAGGCTTACTTTCATTAGGACACGATAATTATGTTGGTCAAAATTAAAATCTAAAATAAAACTTAAAAAAATGTCTTTTATTTAATTATTGCTCTACACTTTCACTTTAAACAAAGGGTTTCATAGTTATATCTTTTTTACTTTCTCTCGATACCTCAGAGAGAAAGTATTGTGATCGTCAAAAAAAATTCGAACTCGAGATTTTGCTAAATGGCGACATTTCATGACCGCCTGAAACAGAAAAAGTTGTTTTCGCGATGCTGTTCGTCTGTCTGTACCTCGGGCTAGAGCTTAAAATATTTTACCGATTGGGCTAAAATTTTGTATCTGGGGTTTTAATAAGGTCCCACCAAGGGTTTTTTGGAATTAGATGTTCAACCCTAAATTTAAGGATAGTTTACTGATGGGTGAAAAGAGAAAATATCGATTTTCTCAAAATTCGCTCTAACTATTTTGATTATAAACAAGATGGCAGTTCTTATTTTCTTTAGAGAAATTTTCCAATTTTTAATTTCCCCACAACTATTTGAGATACGATATATCTTATTGTTGTAAAGTTGTAATACTATTAAAGATACATATCTTTTATTTAAAATATATTTTTATAAAAACAATAGTTTCTGAACTATAAGCGTATATATATATATATATATATATATATTATTTCAGGTCTTTGAACATTAATTTTATTTTTATGCTCTTTGGTGTACAAAGATGTTTCTCTTTTCTCAATTTGTATATAACGTTGTTCCTAGTTCCTAATGCCATAGAATAAGTAACAGTGTATATTATTTCTATGATCTTTGGTGTAGTGTTTCTACAACAATGTGTAGACCCTTTATTTCGTTTCATATATCCTCAGAGTTTTTAGTAAATGTCTATTTTAAGAGAAACGTGGGAGAAAATTTGTGCTGTGCATCGTTACATTTATTTATATTTTGGGTCACTACGTCTTAATACATGTCTGGGGTATTGTCATATTTACACAATGGGTTTAGGGATGAGGTAGACAGAATTTAGAGAGAAAACATATCTACATTTGCTTGGGGATCGATCGAATGAGAAACCAATTGGGAAAACACAACTCACTACATCTGGCCGGAATTCAACCCCCAGCCAGCTATTAAGGAGCTATTAACCCAACTTTTACTAAAAGACTGCATAAACAAATAATCAAAAACAAGCAAACATAAAATGTTATCTTATTTTGTTTCCATTTTAGTTGAGTTTTTATACCTTTCTTGGACTGTAAAATAACCATCTGAAGAACTCATGCATGAAGTAAAATCAATTTCACTCCAGTATAGATAAAACAACTCCCCGTTTTCACTGCATTACATTTATATTCTCAATGTAGTCTGCACTTATTAAAGTCGTCATTCATTTTAAATGAGACGGACTTCGTTCCAAAGGTGAGATGACTGCTCTTCTTTAGTGTAGTGATCCATTTATTATTTATTTAATGAAACAGAAACATTTATTCAAAACAAACACTTTCTTTTGCCTAAGTTAAATATTGTCTTTCCTCAGCCCATGGCTTAGTGGTTAGGGGGGCTCGGTTGAGGTTCAATCTCAGACGGTGTCTCAAGAAGAATGTTTTTTTTACATACCAGCAAAAGTAATCGGCGCTACCCGGGGTAACCACGTAATTAATTGCGTGGTTACCCCTGGCAACAATTTTATTTTCTTCAAACAGACAGAAAAAACTCTTCATTTTATTTCTTACAACCTAGTTTTTTATCATTAAAAAAATCTAATCCAAATTGTAAAATTCCGGCTTTGAGGTGAACATGTTCGATCACGGGGCTAGTAATTTTTAAATCTAAGACCTCTACGTACAATGTATATCGCACAATGCTCATGACGGACAATCTCTTCATTTTATTAACATAAAAAAAAGAGTCAAGATTAGTTAATTCTACTAACCATGCACTGAAACTTCTGGCACTAGGACCCCATTAGTTTGTTAATAGAAGTTCCAATTTTGAGTTTTTCAAGAATGATTTACTATTACTTTTGATCTAATGGACTTTGTCTCATGCTCAGTGGCATGACAATAGGGTTGAGTGGTGGTAAAATTCCACAAGACCCACGCCCCTGATGGGGCCCACCACTTAGGCCCACCCGCCCAAAATTAATTTAGTAAGAGATTAAAATGTTGCCTTTTAAGGCGGTTTTTGTTTCGTGAATATCTTAATATTCAATAAAAAAAAATATTCAATAGTCACTTTATTGTGTATAATTTGATGGTCTACAAAACAATCTCTGTAAGTTTTTTTTACATATTTTTCTGTAAAATCAATATTTAACAAGATACACAGATCTAAAAAAAACCCTTGGAGTAAAGAATTTAAAATTTCGCAGAGATCAAAGAAAGAAGAAAGGCGTTTTAATGTCCATATTCGTTTAGTCTTTATAAGAGTTAGTATTGATTATCATTTTGCTTATAATATTTATTAATATAGTCTTATTAAATTCAGATAATTTTTTTTACATTATATTATAGTTAGTGTCCACTTTTCACTAGCCATCTTATTAGACAAATGTAGACTTGTATCACGTACTTCATGAGGAAATTCCAATAATAAATGTCAATGTAATTTACTATAATCTACATTAATTAGACATAAGATTTTGTATTTTGGGAGTGGGGGCTTTCTTTTGCTGGGTGGGGTGCACCATGAAAGTTTGGCCACGGGCCCATTACTGCCTAGTTAAGCCTCCGCTTGTGCTTGGCCTAAGATGTTGAATCTTTCATAGAAATAATTGTCAAGAAATAATGTATGTCTTATGCTAAAATAAATTTAATATATAACGTTCTAGCTTTGCTATTAAAATTGTAAGCTTCTGATAGATAAATATTTATTATAAAACTTATTACTTATTAAATATTTTCATATACATTTTTTATACTTTTTTAGTCAATCAGATTTTAGAAAGCTATGTGAACCAGTTCATTATTTTGATTGTAATTGATTGTAAGTGTATATAATTTAGATTTAATTACCAAGAAATGTAATATAAAGATAAAATAATAATCAAAGAGCTCAGAGCGAGAATGTCCGTGCGGAGTTCCTTACCGTTTATTTAAAAATCATTCATTCAACTCGATAGGTTTCACTTTATTTATAGGTGTGTTTGTCATCTCTAATTTTTTTGGTACTCTTTGATGTATTCTGCGTTATCTCTGCTCTGATATTCTGTAATTGTTGCCCATCTTTATCCGTCATTTAATATATTCTTTCGTCCAGGTACTGTGTGTTCATCCTCTTGAAAAGGCCTACCTCCCTTTCTAAACTTCCACATTTGAAATGGAAAACAGCATTGATGACTAGGTATTTCAATGTAGCTAGAGCCTTTTGTCTGTTTATTTGGACATCGACAATAGATTATCCCAATGATTGACTCATTACGGTTTCAGGTCTTTCCACACAATCATTTATAAAATATATCAGGAGCAGTTACTCTTTGGAATATTGGATGTATAGCTCGTACTACATCAAGAGGTGGATCAGCCATATGTTTATGACTTTTTAGCTTTCCACTAGATTTCTACCTTTTATAGGAGCATAAGCTATTATTTCCTTTTAAACACTTTTCATGTAGCGGCTAATTATCTCTCATTTATATGTGAAAGAGAATTGCCAATATTGCCTTTAACATTCAACGTTGCTGGTGCCAACACAAAGAGAAATTACAAAGTATTCCTTTTATATTATCAATGATGGCGCCAGTGAGTACTATTTCCCCTAAGATTTCTTTCTGAGATTAAATTTCTTAGATAAGTTCCTAATCTCTTCTGTTACTATCTTACACACTTTATTTTTGGTCACCACCTTACCTTTACCTTTGTAAGAATAAGGTTCAACTAGAAATATATGGTTATTAGTATCCCTTTCTTCAAATAGTGAATATATTCTAGATTTTTTTTTTTTAGCTTTATCGAGGAGTTTTACACCTTAAGATTGAAGTGCAAAAATTACAACTTTCTGTTTGAAAAATGTGATTATTTTTTTTCCGTGTAGTAATCAATCAGTAAATAAGCAATGTGGATTCCAACGAAATAGATAAAATAATCATGTTAGATAAAATAATTATGTAAAATAAAAGCTATCAAATACACCTAAACTCCCGCATGTATGATTATTGTGTGTGTATTTTTTCTAAACAAAAAAATTAGAATATTATCAGGTCAAAAACGTTGTTGCTTTGAGGTCATTATGCTGAAAACTAAGTCACGCGACTTAGGCTAAAATAAATTCTGTGAAAAATTTTATTCTTTCAATAACTTGTGTAAAAGTAGATCAGTTAGCATAGTAATATTCTAACTGTCCTGCCTGAAAACAATAAAATACCCTTTTATTTATATTCAGGGTGTATTTATTATCCTATATTTATGTAGATATTTAAAGGGGATCAATAATATTTAGTGAAATTATGCTAGGCTATTATTTTTCTAGCTTTCTTCATGAGCATTGACAAAACATAACTCAATTATCATAATTAATTTAATGTCATGACCGTTTTAGTAGAAGGTGGTAACTGAAAACCTATTGGTAAATGAAAGTAGATTTAGTATATTTTTTAACTGTCAGAGCCTTCCAGTGTCATGTTTTGGAGAGTTGCCAGAGTAAGCAGAGCTTGTCTAAACTGTACCTGTATAACGTTCTCCAACTCTTTGTTTACCATTTGACTAATTATACGTGGGAATTTATTTTATTTGTTACCTGCCCAACTAGCTATCTACTGAGTGATTGAATAATCTACAGGCAAAGTTTAAACTAACTCAACCTAGTCTAGAAACATTCCACACCACGCCATTGTCCACCTACATCGTGTGGCACAGTCTTAGGTAGAGTATTTACCTTTAAACATCAACGCTCGGGTAAGACACGATACTCTAAGTCAGAACGAGGTTATTTATTTTTAAAACTTTGTCAGCATTGTGTGTTCTTAATAGATCCATAAATATTAATTTAACTTAATTGCTTCTAAATATGTAAACATCTTTTTTTACTTTATTTATCAGTATCAGCGTATAGCCCGAATGGGTAGTAAGACGCGGTGCTAAATATTATTATTTATCAGTATCAATTTGGGTTATACGAATACATTACCTTTGCTGTTAGAATAGGGATGAATAATAATAATTGTAGATGAAATGTACCCGCATCTACGTGAAGGGAGATTGTGAAACTATTTAGGATAAAACACTCTCAATACTCTTGAACGGTATTTGAACCCCGATACCCCATCATTGGCAATATAGTCCAACACGAGTGTGATGCGGTAGACCATGTGACCACCGATGCGGGTAGTATGTAGAAAATCAAAGTAAATTATTTGGCCCACGTTTTAATTTACTCAAAATGTTTTATATAAACAAACATCAAAGTATGGAACACAGCAGCTCACTAAAAATTTCATAGTTATTCACAATGTGTTTAGTTACAGAGGTTACAGTTTTACATAAAAGCAAAGGTCAGCTAACATTTTTTTTTATAGATAAAAGGGGATCCAATAAAATGGTTCGTTACCGAGGTTAAAATACAAACACACACATAGGTGCGCGACCCACAATGTTTCAATAGCGAAGGTCAGTAAAAAAACAACCCAACTTTTTCTAACAATTTCATTAGAGCGGGCCCACATGATCGTGTTGGGAACACCGCAGGGGATTCCTTCACTAATATTTATGTGTCCAATAGTAGTAATTGTTAGGCCCGTGTTCTGACACTGGATGATCAATATTGGCAGCGTGGGTTGGAAACAGTGTTGAGTTACAAGGGCCTAACTGTACTTACCGAATCTGACAGCTAGAAAAGTTGCTATAACTACTTTCACGCAATCATACTGTAGGTCATTCTGAAGATGTCATTTTCAATATATATTTTCAACACCTATGAAATAAAAATTAATAGAAGAATGAGTACAGTTCTATCAACATTTGCATAAAAAAAATAGATTCGTGTTTTTTAAAAGGCACTTCCTATGAAGATTTACAAAGTCAACTAATTGTTTTGATGAACAAATAAAATATAGAGTAGTTTGTTATATTATCATGATTATATATTAATTATCTTCATTCAAACGATTATCACAAGCTAAGACTTATTAAATACGAGGATGCAGTTTTATCTTTTGGTCAAAACATCACTTTGGAAGAACTAAACAATGATTGGGTTGAAGATAAACATCACTCTGGAGGAAGAAATAATGAGTGAGTTGAAGATAACCTCAATTTGGAGAAATTTCCTCATACTTATTTGCACTATATGGACAATTTAATAATTTTTAAATATATTTCTCATCAACTATTGAGTTTACTTAGGTAGATTATTTTTCATAGCTATTTCTTCCAAAAAACATAGTTTTTCTACGTACCATGATCGTTTCGTGTACCCCGTTTATTTGTTTTAACCTATTTAGTGACTGTAGGAATAGTAATGTTGACAAGGTGCTACATTTTATTCGTCAGGTGAATATTTTTCAAACTTACAAATTTTAACAAAATATTATAATTTTATTTGGCAATTTTCAATGTTTATCTTTTTCACTTGTACTAATGTTTTTTTTTGTTACTTTATGTTTTATGGGAAAATGAAAAAACTTCCCTTCCTTTAAATTTATTTGATTTATCATAATGTCTTACACAACAATTACTGTGATGTAATTTTCAACATTTTAAAATTTTTTAAATTTATTTTATACACATAAATACTTGTGTATGTATATATATAAATATATGTGTACGTATATACATATACAATGTGTCCACCATGAAATTCAACTGTACTGAAATGTATGTGCTTAAAATTTTTGAGTCTCATGGTAAATACCTTTTATAAACATATATAAAATATATTATGTTTATATCTATATAGGATTGACCATCAATACTAAAACTTAGGTTTATGTAGTTTATAATATATATTGTGTTTCTACTCAGGCAATAAAGGGCATATTGTTTCACTATAAAGGAAAAGGATTTAAATAAAATTAGTTCAAAATTTGTTATAATATTATTACACCTCACTTCATTATATTAAAAATTCATCTTATATATATATATATATATATATAGGCCTATATATATTTCAGATGAATTTTTAATATGAATTATAAAGATGAATTATATATATATATATACATATGTAACGACCATAAACACTAAATTTTCAGTGCAGCTCAAATCACACATCTTGTAATCTAATCTTATGGCGTAGTCCTATCTAAACAATTTTTCTTTCTCCTGATCTCACATAGGCCTATAACTTCCTATTCACGCTACATTTATCTTGTGTTTAAATCGTGATTGTATTTTACAAACTTATTGAAGGTCACTATTAACTTCCACTGTTTTCTCTTGCCATGGTAGAACTATAATACCAATCAATGCGCACTTGTTTTACCAATACCAATACCAATCAATGCTCACTTATTTTACCATTCTATTCTAGATCAAATATTGAAAATAGATTTTTGTCTTTGAGAAGAAATCACCCATTAGCCTTAATAAAAAGATAGATATGTTAAGTATATCACATGATGAAAAACGAGACCATAGATTGCTGATAAAACAACCGCGTTTTTAGTAATTTTTAATGATATATATGAAACAATACACGTGAGAAAGGTAGGATTAAATGTGCATTATCCTGCCTGATACTGACTAAGGAGACTTAACTCGATGCTTGACCGAGCTCTTCTGATGTGTAATTTCTCGAATTTCTCTTAAATGTGATTTCAGATCATATTTCTGGGCAAATGTTGGTACATTTATTCAAATTACACCCCTTCCTATTATTATGTTTAGTTTTAAGTCTCTGATAAACCAAACTGGAATCAACGTTCTTAATAATACTAATGATAATAATAATAATAATAATAATAATAATAATAATAATAATGTGACGCGCTTCAGTGGCCACGTGGTCTAAGCCGTTACTCTCACAATAGACTAGACTGTTGATGACGGGAGATCGTGGTTTTATCCCAGTTGGGTGTACTGAGGGTGGTTTTCCTAAATGGTTTCACACTCTCTCTACGCAAATGCGGGTACACTTAGTATAAATTCAACCTTCCCATCCCTAACAAATTAGAGTAAATAGTTAATAAGCGTATAACCCGAATGGGTGGTAAGGTGCGGTGCTAAAAATAATAATAAGAATACTTTGAAAACGTAATCATATATTTTCACAAAAAAAAATAAAAAATTAAAAGGCCTTAGTAAGATTATGATTATATTTGTATTTTTTGCCTAGCCTTTGCTTACCTTGTTTTATTTCTTCAAATAATTACTTGTTTCTCATACCTGAACATCTTGAATATCTTTTACTAATTTTTTTATTTATTTAATTTAATTTAGCACCGCATTTTACCACCCATTTGGTTTATACGCATATGTACCAATTATACTAATGTTCTAGGAATTGGAAATATTGAATTTAGAAGGAGTGTACCAGCATTTGTATGGAGGTTGAGTAAAAAACTATTTAAGAAAAACCACCCCCAGTACACCTGACCAGGATCGAACTCCGATCTTCCCGTCTTGGGCAGTTTAGTATATTACGAGAGTTGTGCCTAAGACCATGCAGCCACCGAAGCGGGTAGGTAATTTGTTTTTAGGCCAGGGCTCCACAGGCAGGAATCAAAGAGCAAATTTTTACTGCTAGAAAATAGACCCAATGGTAAATGATGGGAGGGGGTTACATGCGCTGTAATTTCCTGCGTCAGTCCAAAAAACGCCGCAGATTCAAGGTCTTAATGCCTGAGAATAGGGCTGGTTCCTAGTAGTATCTCGACGCTCGTCTGCGGCTCCACGCGCGTTAAATTACTGCCCGCAGTTATCCACATCGATTACGTAGTTAATTTGCTTGTATACGTTTAATTTTGAATGTCTCCATGGTTTTGTACGGTGTTTATTTGTTTATTTATATAGTTTAAGTTTAGTTTACGTGTATTAATATTTAGGCTAGGTAGATAAATACAATATATTTTTAGTGTCAACCTTAAATATACCTAAGTGCGTAGTGGAATTTGACAGCGAACTAATGTCTAAAGCTGAACTAGCAATACTAAAATAAACCCATAAACATATTATGTGAAGCACGCCTTCTTTTGCAGTTCTGTTTTGTTAACGAACTGCGCGGTGTAAAGCAACACGTGAAGCCATCCCACGGCTGCGTAGCAGTTATTTTCCCGCTTGTCCAAAAGCAGGAATTTTACTGCTCATGTAGCCAGCTCAAAATAGAAGCCATTCTAGCTGTAATAAACTGCTCTTTTAAGTAGTGAATTCAGGCCTGTGGAGCCCTAGCCTTAATGTGTATAGCCTACATATTTATTTCACAAATATATAAATTACATTATGTACAGTACATTATATAAATGTATGATTTAATTAGTCTAGATCCGCATCTGAGTTGGTAGCTTATCTGTCTAGTGATCTTAGGATCCCGGGCTCAATTCCCGGTGTGGACGAGAACATTATTTTGTGTTAGATGTGGGTTTCTTTTCACGGTATCAGATTCATGGCCGGGGTACGAGATGTTGAGTGTATTCCAGATTTAAGTTAGTTTATAAGTGGCGGGTCGATATATACAGTCGGTTCAGAAAGTGCACGTCAAATAGACCAATTTAAAAATAAATACAAATAATATATAAAATAGATTTTTCAATAAAAATTCCTTTTAGAATTGTAGGAAAGTGGAAAACCATTTTGGTGAACTCATCTCATTACACCTAACCCGGATACGAGCCCTGGTCTCTAGCTACCAGGAAACCAGTCCAGACGAGACTGAAGCCTTATATAGTATACCCACCCACTAATGGGAAGGTACCCACCCACTAATGGGAAGGTACCCACCCACTAATGGGAAGGACAAAATGTAGCTTCAGTGGAAATGTGTAGCTATTTAAAAATTGTATTTAAAACTGTAAGTTAAGAGATTATACAAGAGTTAACGTGTGTCACGATATTCTTATTCTTATTATTCTTATTCTTATTCTTATTCTCTCCGTGCTTTGTTTTTTTGTTGTGTCTACCCTCCCGAGCTATCAGAATTTTACACTAATGGGGGATGAAGTTAAATGGTTAAATTGAAAGAAGTGGGCCTAATCAGCATTTGCATGGAGGGAGAATGGAGATCCAGGTAAAAATATACACATCTAAGAAATGATTTGTCTTCACAATCACCGATTTGAGTAAAACAGTTAAAAAATGTAATAGTTAATAAAGAACGATTAAAATTATTAGTAATAGAATTCAATTTTTAGTAAAGTTGACAAATTGTGTTAAATTATCATGAAAAAACATAGGTATATGACGTAAGATAATAATAATATAGGCACTATAATTTGAATCATAAATGAAAAAACTTTTGATAATAAATTACGAGTTATAATGCCTTATGATGACAAATATGATACAATCATTGAAACTATAACAAAGATCTAAAAAGTTTGAAACGTATTAAAAATGGTGGACTTTTGAGTCAAATTGCATTAAAACAGTGTTGTGATAAGATGATGTAAACATGCAAATATTAAGTGTCTTTTATTATATTGGGCATTAAACAGAATTATTTGTAAAATGAAAATATAAAGAATGAAAAAAGAAACGTAAACATAAAAATCCTTCCTTATCTGTAATTCCTTGTTCCTTGGATATAGCTGCAATCCTGCAACATTTTTTGAGCTTCTACATGTTTCGATGTTACGACGGCATCATCATCAGGTCTAATGAAAAAAGAAAGCACACCAAATAAAATTATTGCTGAAACACACCTCGTTAGCCAATGTGATATAGCCTGTAAATTTAATGAAGGCTCATAAGTTGTAATATCAAGAGTTATTGATAGTGAAATATCATATTTATCAGAGTTAAAAGTTGTGTGGTTAAGTGTTCCAAGTTGTTTGAGAAAGGAAACTGAGTTGATATTAAAACTAACGTGTATATATAAAGTGAGAAGAAATCATTCTGGAATGATTGAACTACAAAGTCAAATATATTATATATCGAGGTTGAGATTGTATACTATGCTACTATGGGATGAGATAGTAGATAAATAGATTTTGAAGTATATTATAAAATGTGCTGAAAGGAATAGGAAAAGAGAATGACAAAATAGGAAATGAATAAAAGGTGCAAATCTTCACGACATTGGCCCGAACAGGTCATTTACTACTATGGAATGATGGGCGGGTGCAGATAGGATTAGGTTTTTTTGATTTTGGTATGTTGAGGAAGTTTTCTGAGGGTATTGATTAGTATCTTATTTTCGAAATTTGTTTGTTCGTTTAATACTTTTTTGTTATTTAATAAAGCAGTTTTAATAAAGTTATTTTTAGCTGTGTTCATAGTTGTGCCTTTTGAGGTGTTATAAATTAATTTAATACTATCTTTCATTCGGATCGGTTGATGTCCGGACTGTTTGAGGTGTTCAGAAAATTTTGATTTGTTTCTATCATATTTAAAATCACCTATATGTTCAGAGAACCTGGTTCAAAATTGTCGCCCAGGATTTCCAATATATACACTATTACATCCACAGGTGAGTTGCTATATGCCACTTTTCTCATAATGGTTGGAGTTGTTGATTTATTTTCTAATGTTGTTATAGTGCTGAAGGTAACCTTTAATTAATGTTTTTTGAAAATGTTTGTAATTCTGTTAATTTCACTTCCAGTGAAGTTGAATTTGATCCATCTGGTCTTAATTTCTGAGTTAGCATTATAATTGTTGAGGGTGGATTTGTTGATAAGTTGTGATTTTTGTTTTTGAAGAATTCGGTAAACTAATGAATGGGATTAACCAATAGATATAGCTAGTTGTTTGATGATATTCAGTTCATTTTTGAAATTATTTTTGCTTAAAGGTATATGAAGTAATCTATATATAAGACTGTTGAAGGCAGCTCTTTTATGGATTGTGGGGTGATTAGAATCATTCGGGATGATTGCATCAGTATGCGTGGGTTTTCTATAAATTTTATATTCAAGTTGTTCTGCTTGTTTTTGAAGATATTAATGTGGAGGTATTTGATGCTAATGTTGATTTAGTACTCTAAGGTGAATTTTAGTTTAGAATGGATATGATTGAGGTTATGAATCAGATCAGATGAAGGTGAGTTAGGATCTTGTTCATAAATTACAAGGATATCGTCTACATATCAGCAGTAACATTTTATGTTGATAGGAGTTTTAAATTTGCTTATTATTTTGTCATCATTGTGCTGTAGGAAAATTTCGGACATGAGTAATGAAATGGGAGAACCCATCACTAATCCATCATTTTAATAGTAAATCTTGTTGTTGAATTGGCTCAAAAGTCCACAATTTTTAATATGTGTCAAAATTTTTAGATGTTTGTTATAATTTCAATGATTGTATCATATTTGTCACCATAAGACATTATAGCTTGTAATTATTATTACCAAAAAGTTTTTCCATTTATGATTCAAATTATAGTGCCTATATTATTATTATTATTATTATTATATTACATCATATATCTATGTTTTTTCATGTTAATTTAACATAATTTGTCAACTTTACTAAACATTGAATTCTATTACTAATAAAACAGTTTTGTTTTAGCAAAACAAACCAAGAAAACTTCCTTCATTCAACGATACTAAAACCATGTGGTTTATATTTAACTGTTAAGTAAACCAAGCAATTATTATTTCGTCTCCAGATGTAATTAAGTTTACGACAGAAACAAGAACATTTTCGAAAAGTTTTGACATCTGTACGAAGTTAGAAATAGGAAATAATTTCCTAAAGAAACAAATGTAGCTTTTTCAGTTGAGAAAAATGTTCATTTCCAAGGAGAATAGTTTTAATTTGATTTCAGTTTACAATAATTTTTTGAAACAATTTCTTTCAATTATTTGCTATTTTATGGCAAATTTAGATAGGCCTATATGATTCAAATAGCGAAAAAGAACTTTCTGTCGATAAAAACTATGACTTACAATGCTAGACACGAGAACAAAGTCATATTTTCGATTTTCTGGTGTTGGGGAGGCTAGTGCTCGAATCCCGGAAGGAAGTGCTGAGGTGGTTTTACTCAGGTTTTTACCAACCTACCTCCATGGAATTGCGAATAAATATCCTTTAAATATACAGTACCTTGCTCATTCAAACATCATTAGTATAAATATGCAAATGGCTATTGTAATGATCAATCAAAATCTGGTATATACATGGTTTATCCCAAATAAAAGCATATATTAATAAAAATATCTTAAACAGTGGCTCATAAGGTGGTACTTGTGGGACTAAGCCTATTATAGTAGTCATACTTAAATATAAACTGTTTTAACGAAATAATTCCTTTTTTAAAAGGATACGGGAGGGAAAGGGGAAACATCACACAATGACTTTTATACCCTAGACCCCATAGGGACCCCAGGAAACCCTTTTTGAAAAAAATAATTTAAATACGACATATACCTCTTTTAACCATTACTTAAAGTGCATTTAAAAAGTCTCATGATTGTTTAATAGATGGTAGCACTAACTAAATTTGGTTAAAACTGTACTTTCTCCTGTAATCTACTTGAAGTGACTTTAGCTTATAATTGACATGTACAGTACGTCACATATTAAATAGTAATTATGTATATATATTCTGATTTATGCAGATGACTTAAGAGATACTACCCCCAAGGGAAATTTTAGATATATATAGGTATATACATTCTAAGAAAATTTCCCAAATTTGCCTTGAAAGAAGGTTGGAAATTCGGTGGAGAATACATCTAAATTACTGTAAGGGATCGAACCCATGTATTTCATTTAACATTCAGATTCACCATCGTACATATTCCACCACCAGTCATTAATAATAAATTTGTACGGTTCATAATTACTGTTGTGACAATTCTTAGTTTTGCTCACTAAACGTAATACAAACAAAACACATAAATGACGCTTGGAGTGTGTTTGCATATTCAGTCATGAATAAATCTAAAAAAACACACAAAAAAAGTAAAACTTGTTCATCGTTTTGATGTCGCAACAGTTTATGATCTACTGTAGCATTTGGTAGTTGAACCGGTCATTTTATTCATGAGATCTCCCCAAATCTGGTCAATATCGACAGTACACATGTCACAAACCAGGCGTGAATGACAAACATCAAGTCTTGTAGGGCATTGACACTTTTTGATGCGGATCCAAAACACGCTGATAAAAGCTGTAGGGGTCGGTTATTAATAATTTTTGAAGGTGTTAGAGTTTGCGGTTGGTGGGTTGGTTGGGTGGGTAACTCTATTTATAAGACTAGTTTTTGCGTGATTGATTGATTGATTGAATCTGACACACATATATCCACATGATTTGGCCGATATTAAGTTACATACCTAGTCGCGTTTATAAATGCAGTTACTTGTAATGGTTCCCATACCAGGATGAATATACGAAACCAAGGGTGATCTATCAATCTTCTTCAACCTGTCGGATGGATACACCGCCGCTTGTTTCTCTTTAGATTCAGAAAATAAACACAGTATACGACAGTTTTTCCTTTGGGTTTCATTTTTCTCCTCTTCCTTATATTATTAAGTTAATAAACTTTTAATTTTTGCAATGGCGCATACAACTTGTACTGGCATCTGTGGCTGGATTATTCTCTTCTGGATAGGTTTTAATTATTTCAAATTACTGAGACATCACAAGATCACAAGATTAACTTTATCATCACATTTGATAGAATTAAACATTAATCTGAAAAGTATTAAAAATAATAACATTGCCTACCAATGTACTGAAGAGTGTTGTATTGCTTATATAAGAGAGTTTGAAATACATAATTTCCATCTTTGATATAATAAACATTATATATATTAAAATATTTTCTTATCAACCTCTTTATTCAGGTATTTTTTTGTTTGCTTAGGTTCTATAGTATTTTACATAGAGATAACGCTACTCCAAACATTTCTGTGTAGTAGATTTTATTTATTTTAATACAAATAAGAAATTACATCAGGAAATATTGTAAATAACTTTGGCACTGAAACAATCTGTTAGTAGCAATAAATAATAAGGCTGACAAATAAAGGAATGTTTATATTTATTTGCTTCACTACCAAAAGTGAAAATTTTTTTTTTTAGAATTATTAAGAATTATATATAGTTTTTAGATCTACCATGTTGGAACACTGTTCTTAACTCGCAATATATACAATCCCACCTTAAGATTAAAAAAAAACTATCCTTTTTCAGGTTGTTCTTACATTCCCGTGTTATTAGAAATATAGTACAACTATTTGTAAATATTTTAGATGTTTACTGGTTATGTTATTACGTAAGCATATAACCTAATTTTTTAAGGCGTAACAACATGCGAGTTCAAGACCATACTCTTTCGTTAAATCATTCAATATAATAACATACGTTTTACCCAGTTGCGCGTTGAATACAAGGCTTAATAACATTTTATTTTCACCACATCACTCTATCCAGTCATGCTAGGCACACATAATAACGTCATTAATTAAAGAGATAAAGTTGAGGAGGGAAGTTTATAGAAAGAGTACCTGCACTAGAATGGAGACAGGATGGCAAACTACTATTAGTGTAAGCTGCCGGGCTTATAGCCCTGATCTCCTCGTCTACTTTACCCAAATTCAAAGCGAATCTAATGACTTAGACTGTTTGACCCCCACCGTGGTTAATCTAATTAGAGTCAAGCAAACTGGCATTGAGCTGAATTGATTGATCAATTCATATAATTTATTCTTATTAATTTAAACCACTGACTTTTAGAAGGTGTGCGTTTAACTCGAAGATTTACATTTGTGACGATTTTAGTGCTGATAATAAAGAGCTTAAAACTGCATTGTTTGAATGAGAGTATTGATGATGATGGTAATATAATAACCTTTATTAACGAGCTATTTTTAAAGTTGTGCTTAGACAAGTGTTTGCAGAAGAGCGCGTGCAGAGAGAACAAAATAAGGTGAATGACTGTTAAAAAGAGCAAGCGTAGAAGAAAATAAATAAAAGTAAGGCTGGTACGTAAAGTAAACATTAAACTTTGAAAGACTTCAAAGATAATGAAAAAGGTCCAAGAGAGAATTTATATTTTTTTCCCTTTCACTAGTATGGTGTAGTATTCTAATATATATATAAAAAAGCAGGCCTTTGGCAAAAAAAGAAAAGGTGGTTCTGTGTGCGCTTTCAGTTTTCTCTCTCTCTCGCTCATGAATATTCAAGAAGAGCGAGTGAACTAGATTGTGACGTCACCTGCCCAAGAGTGCTGTAAGGTCTGGTCGGCCTACTGTTGGTGGAGGTCAGGAGGGGCCTATTTTTCGGCACGGATCAATACGCCCGGTATGTGTTCTACTGTGACGTCAGAGGATGAGTAGAGAGGAGGGGATAGAGTTGACTAGGGGGACTGCCTTTAGTAGGGTTTGAAAACAAGACCCCATGACTGAAATATAATCGTCTTAGGAATGTATCTAGTATGTGTTTTGCCTTAACTTTTTATTTACCACGTAGTTAAATATTTTTCTTAAGTTTCAAGTGTTGGGTTCACGTTGCCTTTGGACTTTGCTGAAGGAGATGTATCGGTTCGAATCCTGGCAGGGTGAAGATTGAATGATTTTTCCACACGTAATTTGTATCCATAATTCCCCCAACCAATATCCTTGTAAATGTGGACGCATTATCACTAAACAAACATCTTTATCTCTACTCCGTATATTAAAACCGTTAATAGCCGGTTTGATAAGTGTACTAACTAGAAAATGTGTGTTTATGTTGCCTTTTATAACTAATTCTAAACGAGTACAAATACACATCTTTCGTGCTATTTTAGACTAGACTATATAGTTAATTATATAAAGGTCTAAGTGTATACAAATAGTTTATATAGCTATATACTATCATACGAACATTAATATTGGTTTAAAGAAGAATTTTAATTTTGTACTTTGGTGGAAGTACTCAAGAAACTGTTATAGTGATCAAGTTCTTTAAATTGAAAAATGTTACCTAGATACGGGACTAGAACCCTGGACATTTGGCTTAGTACGCCAAAGGTCCCGGGCTCTATTCCCGTGTTCAGTTGTCATTTTTCATTTTAAACAACTTTATATCTAGATGTGGCTATATCCATAACTAACAAATATAATAATTTTGTTATTTAATCCATCATGTTATAATGATGATGATAATAATATTATTAATAATAATATAAATAAATAATACATTGTTTTTCTGAGTAAACGCGATACAAAAAAATTAATAAGTAACTTTGGTTACTTGTTCCTGTATTCCAGTTAAATGAAAACACCATTCGTACTTTCATAGATAAAAACTTATTGCTTTTATTTGTGAATAAATTAGCATAATATTAAGTTAGCCTTTACTTTCTTTTTGTGTGAAACCGGGTAAAAGCAACTCTACTGTAAACTCGACAACCTTTTTCATCAAGCTTTGTTTTCATTTTTTTAAGTTTTTAATTAACAAAAAAATATAAAATTTGCATAGGTATTGTTTATCACATAGAGAGAGATAGTAAATAATTAATAATGAAGCTTTGAAGAGACCATACTTTCATCTCAGAAATTGAATGTGAAGACAAAACCTACTTTTAAAAAAAAGGACCAAGTCTAGATCTTCTCTTGTAAAACAAAGGAAATATTAACTTATAGTATTTTATTGGAGGAGTAGTCTTATGAATCCTAGTATTCCAAAAAAGCATTTTTCAAATACTATTTTTATATATATTTGATGCGTGTCTTGGTGGTGTAGTTAGCTAACGCGTTAGGTTCATGTTGAGCTAGACTGCCGAGAACGGGAGGATCAAGTTTCGAATCTCGGTAGGTTGAACTGGGGTTGGTTTTCCTAAATGGTTTTTCACTCTCCCTCCACGAAAATGGGGGTTCACTTCCTCTATGCTCAACCTTCCCCAATTCCTAACGCATTAGCGTAATTAGTACATAAGCGTTTAGCACAAACGGGTAGTAAGACATGGTGCTAAGTATTATTATTTTATATTCGATTGTGGATTTTTCTGTGAACTTCTTTACGGCTTTAAAGAGTTGAGCAATTTTCTCAAAATGTCTCATGTTTTTTTACATGTAGATTGCTATTTCGTAAATAGGATTACAATAAATTAAAACAAATTTTCCCCCAAAATCTTAAAAATAAAAAAGGCAATATTCTTAAAAACGGCTCTCAACAAATTTGTTATCCAAATTATGTGGGTTTAATTAATCATATAAATTAGATTATCATTATTATCATTAGCACCGCGTCTTACTACCCATTCGGGCTATACGCACTTAAGCTAATGTCTAATGGTAGGATGATTGTGAGATGAAATGGAGGGAGGACCTACAGTTTAACGTGGGATCCGAACCACGGTGGAGGCCTGGCATTCCACACATTCACAAGTTGTGATTAATACACGTCTTGTCAGAAGTGAAGGAAGGGTTTGGCAATAAGATAAATCTGTGCCGAGACCGAGAACTGAACCCCGTACCCCCAGCACAGAAGTCCAACACCTTAACTCTATACCGCCAAGTCACCATATAGGCCTACATTAGAAATGTAGAAATGTGCCCAAATAAATCTTTGTGGTGTCTATGATATATTTTTTGTATCGACATGTACACTAGTTTTTAGAATTTATACAATTTGTACCCTCTTTATAAAAATGTTTTCTCTGATTGTATACAAGTGCACAAATAGGTGCACAATAATGATAGCTCACGAATTGAGATAAAATTACCCCAAACATTTAAACCTAAAGAAAGTACATTTTTAACACCACGTATTACCTGATTCGGTGTCCACATGGTCTATGGCGTCACTATCGCAACAGTCTTGACTGCCACTGATAGGGAGTTTGGGGTTCGAATCCCAGTCGGGTGTACTTGGGGAGGTTATTCCTAAATTATTGTTCACTCTCCTTCCATGTAAATGCGGGTAAACTTTCTCTAATTCAACCTTCATCATCCCTAACTCATTAGCTTAATTAGTACAAGTGCGAACAACCTGAAGAGTTAGGTTTGGTAAGAAGCGATGCTAAAACAACAAACAACACCACATCGTACTAACCGTTTAGGATACAGGCATATGTGTCAGGGATTATAAAGGCTGAATTTAGATAAAATATACCCGCATTTTCGTGGAGAGAGTGTACATTTTTTTTAGAAAAATTAACCCATTAGTACACCCACCCGGGATTCGAAGCCCAATCTCCCCGCTATCGATTGTCCAGGCGATTGCAAGTGTGTTGCCTTAGAGTGGACCATTCAACCACCGAAGTGGGTAAGGAAGTATATATTACTATGCTTCCTTAATTTATTTGATTTTCCAACACCTTGACTCAGTTGTTAGCATGTCTGTCTACTGAGCTAAGGGTCCCGTGTTCAATTCTCAGCATGGCCGAAAAAATGGTCATTTGTGAAATGTGGGTTTACCCTTTAAAAGTGATGATTTACCATCTGGGGACTGGATGTTGTGCCTAACCTAGTCTTAAGTTAGATTATAAGACATATGCAGCTACAACAGGTCTAGCAAGTCGGTAGTGTAAAATACAGTATACGGCTTGAATAAAAAACTAAACACAGGCCACAGGCTGGAAACAGTAATGGATGTAAAGTAAATTTATTTGACTAAAGTTTACTGGTGTTTATGGGATATATTCCTTAATGTGTTAAACATGCTAAAATTACGAAAAATAACCCTCAGGTAGCCAGGAATTTATACTTTCTTCTCGCTCAAATATGTACTTTCAATCTTTCACCATTCGCCTACCGAAAAATACAGTATGTACATTTGTATCGCGTATTCACTTAAACTATATATAAATGATAACATACCCTTAAATAAGTCCAATTTATCTTTCATGTGTATTGATAAGGGTAAATACAGCTCTACATGTCAGGCCATGTTTAGGAAAACTAGACCTTACTTGTATCGATTCATTTTAAAACTAATTACTAGGTCTTGTAGTTGATAAAAAAAAAAATCTAGCTGACTACATTTGAAAGTTTAATCACTTTATATACAGCTGAAATAATTAGTAATTCTTATTTAATATTAAATAAAATTATATTAAAATGTGTGTTGTCTAGGGTATTTAGAAAAAGTGTCTGTAAATGTTCTAGGACCTGGTCCTAGAATATTCTAGTTTAAATAATATATTTGAAAGATTCAATAAGTTTTATTTTCTAGTTTAATTCATAATCATCCCACGTTAAATAATGTTTTTTCAAATCTATGGTAAGCCAACATTTTTACAAATCTTATGGAGTCGCAAAATTGAGAATATTATCTTATTATCATCCTAATTAATAATTATCTATTGTTTTTATTTATATAGGTGATAAGCAGTGGTATGTTTGCTGTATCTTGATATCTGTGACTAGTAATATTTCTAATTTCACACCAAAAATGTATTTTACACCTTACCAGGGCTCGAACCAAAATGTATCAGGTGTGGTTGAACAATGCCTGTCCGACCATACCTATGTTTGCTGTTATTGAAATTTTATACTTGGGTTTTCTTGTTGTTTATTGGATTTAAAGAAAGAGACAAAATACTATGTACGTTGGAAAACCACTCTCCAGCTATTTTAATTATTGGCTTTATTTTTTGTCATCTTATTCTGTATGTACTTATATTAAAACCTACTTTACTTTTGCACTTTAATATCTAATATCTTAATTTTTTTTTTACAAATTCACTTACATTTTCTCTAATCTAGTGAATAATGGGTTTTTGAGACTGAGAATATATCATCCTAACATATAGGATGATCCATCTTAATACGTCAACTTTCCCATCTGAGAATATAAACTGGAAGGACTTTTTTTTTAAATATGTCAGCTATGATTGGAGCTGGTTTTCAAATATTCTCAGGCTGAGAATTAAATTGTTTTACATGATAGCTATGTTGAAATAACTAACGTCTTCGTATTTTTTAATATATACATTTGGGCATATACTTTTGAGGACCATAAATCTTTGTCATCCTGAAAGAAAAATATTGGAGGAGACTTTCAATTGAAAATACAGATTACAGATAGAGTATAAAAAACTATATCTATATTTTGATATTTTAATCTTCAAAAACATTATTTGGCCAGTAGCCAATTGTTCTTTTTTGTAAACGAGTTGTGAAAAGTAACAGCACTGTGCCAAAAACTAATAGAATATTTAGTAAAGTTTGTATTCCTTTATTTAATTATTAGGCTACATACATGCATCAGTGGGCATGCGGACTAAATATCTGGTCCATCTAATACTGTTTACAGATGAAGAGAAGGTCTAAGCTAGAATCTCAGTCAGATTTGTTGGGTCTTGATTAACCTTGACTGTTTCCCACTCTCCCTCCACGCTAATGTGAATATATTTCTTTAAAATCCTACCTTCTTTATACCTATCCCACTAGTGTGATTAAAACGGGTATATACTGGATGGGTATTAAGGCGTGGTGAATAAAACACAGATATTATTAAAGGCTGAACTGAAGGTCTAGTGATAAAATGGGTTTTTGGGAGGAAACGCACCCGAATTAGAGGAGATAGGAGTACCACATAAATAAAGAGCATGCCTAATACCACCTCTAGTGTCCCTGGATGAGACTAAAGCTTTGACCTTGAATGGTAATATATTTTATAGCGAGACCTATCGTTGCTACCAGTTCGAGTAAAATACATAAATATCTTGAGGGGAAATAAAGAAATAATCTAAATTCATACTCATCCACTACTTTATTTTTCTTATCACCACCTCCTACTAATTGTTCAGGTTAAACGCAGATATGATAGTTATTCTAATAGGGTAGGGGTGAGGAAAGAAGAACTTTAAAGTTAATCTGCCAGCATTTGCCTGAAAGAAGCATGTAAAACCATGTAGGAAAATAACACCTCAGTAGATACGATCAGGCCTCGAATCCTGGTCTTTCCATCAACATCATCAAGCCAGTATAATACTAGAGTGACGCCCTAGACAATTCAGCCATTGAAGTGGGTCTTATTTATATAATTATATCATCTTTATAAATCCTTTTTTGGGTGGTCCCACCCAGTAAGATAAAATTTTCGATTTGAAATCGTATAAGTTATTTACTAACTTTTAACAAATCAAGTCATTTTAAATAATCACTAAATAAGAGTCTTGCAAACCGATTATTATTATTATTATTATTATTATTATTATTATTATTATTATTATTATTATTAATCATATTATAGGGTAAGACTTGAAATGCATTTTAATTTATGTGAGTTTGTTTTTGCATAAGCCATAGTTAAAATTACAATAGAGTTATTTTCTAAAAATAATATAGTCCTACACCCCTTTAAATTAATTAAGAATTATTACTAATACGTGGATTAATTATGATTTCATATTTTTTAATCTTTTTGACACAGGAAACAATCACTCACTCCAGCCTTAAGGTGGGGATTTAGGGGACGAGAGAAAATACCAGTGTGTCTGCAGTTTTTATAATAAAACTTTTTTTTTTGCCAAAATAAAAAAATATTTCTTCAATGCAAACACAGAGTTTAATTTTCTTCATATGGTAACATAAACCGTTCTTGAATATATGTCATGAACATAGCAGCATTAGATGAAACACTTTTTAAATGAAAATAAATGTGTTCACTAAATTCCATGATACCCTTGACAGATATTAAACAATCGTCGAGGTTACCATATAAAGTAAATTAAACTATATGTTTCTATTGGAGTGATATTTGATTTTTTATGACAAAGAAATATGTTGTTTGCTATAAGATTTGTAAAAAAACTGGTATTTTCTTGTGTTCCCCATATCCTCCTTACCTTAAATATGTATATTTTCCCCTAGAGTATGGCATATGAAAAATGTGCTGATTCTTAGCTATTGAGAAAAATTTGATGACGGGGCCTCACTTGGCACGCCCTCTGTTTTATAACCTATATCAGCACTTCTGTACGCATTGACCTAAAGGAAGTTGTTGTATTAGGTTATTAAAAAGTCACTGGATTAACGCAATCAAGTTAAAAATCACTCAGGATATGTGCCCTAATAGTACCATCCAAAATGTACCTAGGAAATATTTGTTGTGATCCAAATTGATCAGGATTGGTCTAATTGGTTTCCTTGCACCCCCTCAAATGTTTCATGTTTGGTACACAATGGCGTACAAATACAATTAATTGGCTAGTCGTAGGGGAATATATGTATAGTACTAGCTAATTACCAGTTATTCGTACTAGATGTGTTTATAACACGTATATAATGTTAAAATTAGATGTTAATATTCATTGTTAAAGTAATAGTATGCAAATAGAAGACGTGTATTTTTATAATTTATTAAACACGTAATAATATTTAATTAGAAAACAATGTGATAGATGTTGTAAAGCCAAGCTGGTCACTTGAATCAGGCTTCCAATATTTTAGGATCTAGAGATCTGTACGGAATAAATAGTAGTGTTGTATAGCTTACATTTTATTTCAAGATGGCTGTCATATTTAATCTATAGCAAGGAGCCTTTCAAAGTTGTTTTTATGAAAATAATATAAGCAGAATCTGAGGACAATAGTGTTTTACAACCTCAATCCTGAAATAAAATAGCAGACTTACATTTTAATTAGCCTTTATGCTAACCTAGCCTCCGATTTATGTTCATTCAAAATTTCAGCACAATTGGTGCAGTGGTTTTTGTGTGAAATCATAACAGAGACAAACTCATGTTTATATAGGCCTATTAATATGATTGAGTCTTAAGCACGGTTTTAAAGCCTATCCTATGTGTTTGATACATATTCAGTGATATTAAATGTAATTTGCTCCAAGCGTTTAATATAATAAATATTATTTTTTGAAGAACAAATTTTCCACTTTCCTACAGCCTCCCCCGCCCCACTCCCATACCCGTCTCTCCTCCCCCATGGGGTGTGTCATTGTGTTTGTAAAACTACTATCCAGATTTATAAACAAATGGTAAAAAAGTTACTTTAGCCAGTACTGACCATTATAGATTCTCTGCTTGGATTTATGGGTTTTAAAGAGAGAATTTGGGAACTGTTCCAGCATTCGTCTAAAAAAAGATGGAAAATCACACTTTGTAAGTAAATATCATCAGCTCAGCTTATCTGAATCAAAGCCCAGGCACTTGAGCCAGTGGTTCTAACAGCTCATCCAACCATACATGAGTGTGTTAATAAGTACAACTGCTTAGTATTCTTAGGCTTCAGGTATCAAAACATGTAAGGGCTAAAAGTATATTTATATGAAAACTGGTTCATTTTACTTCCTTAAGTAATACAGGCCCAATGACAAAAGTGATAAGCCAGCCAATTTTGTGTCTCGGTACAGTGCCAATCAGAATTCTGGATTCTCATTTTTTCATGTTCACACACAATCTCATATTCAATCGCAACTCTCATGGTGATATAATTTAATAACTTGTAATATTATTCTACAGGAAAACTTCAAATTTTTCAATAAATAATGTAAGGTAACATTCAAATAAGAGGATAAATGTTCACAATTGTGACCTGTAATTCGCAGACCACATCCACCGATTCTCTCAGAAGTGGATATTGCTTCTGGAATCCATGCTGAGAGAAAAGGCTACAGCCAAAAAAGACCCATAAAAAACATTCCATACATTTCTAAAAGTCACTGTACCCACGGTCTCATTTATAATAAAATAATGTATTGTCAATTATTACAATTATAGGTATTTAAAAAAAAAGTTGGTTGATATAAATTAAATTGCTTACCTCTAGATATAATAAAATCACCACATCTCACGGCCCATTTGGGTTGTATTTATACCTTAGGACAGTGTGGTAATAATAAGGAAGGATGAAATTAAAGTAAATATAATCGTATTCACTTGAAGAATGCGTGAGTAAGAGTTTTGGAACAACTCTCTGTACTACCAAACACGGATTTGAACCTCAATCTTTCCATCAAGAGCAATCTAGCCCAACATGAGCGTGACGCACTAGACCACGTGACCACCGAGTCGGGCTATATCCAGATAATATGGTATTATTCTATAACTAACAAAAGCTTAAGCAACATGTTTTAAAAGAGCAAGGACGAATATAGCGAGGAACTGTAAAAATAAAACATTATACGCGTTGCATAGCGGACGTATCCACTAATCCCCCTGCTGTTAATATAATGTGTTTGAATTGGCTCGTTAAAGAGATCAAGAAGTTCATTCGTGAGCTAAAACAAGAAAGGAAATGTATGCAATCACAATAGTTGATTATGTCCAGCTTGTGGTTAGCCTGGGATAGCAGTGAACCATTAAAATAATATATATTACAGTCCAATTTTCATAGAAAGGGCTTTATCAGACCAAGAGAAGGGCTATTAGACCTACTTCATGTATTCGTATGTCAAGTTATGTGACACGCCGCTGTGGTTTTTGATAGATAATATAAATACGTAGGCCTATTAAATTACACCAATAAAATAGTAAAATGTTGTCAGAGTTGGCCCCACAAAAAAAGTTTACATTTTCAAAAAGGCCCTTCCTATGAACATTTGACTGTAGTTATTAATTTAGTTGGCCATGAATCAACATTGACAAATCCACGGCAGTGGGCATAGGGTTCGTATGTCAAACTCATTTTGTTTGATTTGATGTTAACGGGGAGGCATAGGTTCAAATCCCAAAAGGCTTACCGAAGTTGTTTAATTCCCAGATGGTTTTCCTCTCTCCCTCCACGAAAATGAGAGTACAGTTCCTCTAAATTCTACACTCCTCATCACGATCACACTAGAGTAGCTTATATATACGGCTAGTGTAAGGCATTGGGATATATTTCTGTCCAATTTTAAAGTTTCTCCAATCAACTTTGAAATAATTTGCATTAAAAAAAAACTACTCTGTTATTTGAAAAGACAGTTCTTTAAAAATAAACCTTTTTAGGTACTGTTTATTAAAGGTTTTACAACAATTTTTTCAATTAAACTATTTTTTATAGTAGTGCATCTTAAAAACCATTATGGCTATACGCTTGATGTAATAATTACGCTAGTAGTCTTAGGGATAAGGAAGGCTATGTTTATAAGAAAAGTACCAGAATTTACATGGAGGGAAGGTGAAAAACCATTTTAGGAACTAACACCCGACCAAGATTCGAACCTCGATCTCCCCGTCATCAGCAGTCTAGTCTACTGCGAGAGAAGCACCTTAGACCACGCGCCCACCAAAGCAGTTAGTTAAAACTAATGTTGTCTGTTTTGCGCCACGTTGAGGAAGTACTAGCTTTGGATTTTTCAGCTGTTGTTACAACAGTCATCATCTGGAGTGAGTGATGAAACAAGTTTTGTGAACAAGAATTTGAGGACAATTTATAGATTGACCTTAAAATGAGGCCACAAATCTTGTTTTAATATATCTATAGATCATTCTAACATACTTAAAACTTTAGTTTTAGACATTTATTGTAGCTCAAACTTGTAAACTTTTTTTTATAAAAGTGAACATATTGGTTGATCCTTATAAGCTTTGTTTTAAAACAATAAGGTGACCTGGTGGTCTTGGCGTAAGGTGTCAAACTTCTTTGCTGACGTCCGGGGTTCAATCCTCGGTCCCGGCACAGTTTTATCTGATTGACAAACCCTTCCTTCACCTCCGACAAGACGTGTATTATTCACAGCTTGTGAATGTGTGGAATGCCAGGCCTCCACCGTGGTTTGGATCCCACGTTAAACTGTAGGTCCTCCATTTCATCTCACAATCACCCTACCATTGCACATTAGCGTAAGTGCGTATAACCCGAACGGGTAGTAAGACGCGGTGCTAATAGTAATAATAATAATAATAATAATAATAATAATAATAATAATAATAATAATAATAATAATAATAATAATTTAAAACATTAAGCTGTGCTATCAAATAACGTCGTAGTTGAAAAATCAGTTTGGATTATTTTAGAATTAATAAATGCAAGGTAAAGTTAGTTTGTAGTAATGTGCTTTAATATAAACCTTTGTTTAAAAATACGCTTCAAGCGGCGACATTAAAAATACTCATATGGGACCTCCACTCTATCTTACCTACACACAAATTACAGCAACTCATATGTAACAGATTTTATCTATATGTTTTCTTAGTAAATTTCATGAAATGATTAAATATACTGTTTTTATTTAAAATAATCTCTCAAGATTTGTTAATAGGGAGTTTTTTGTCAACAAACAAACAAACAAGTTTCAATAAAATATGAAGGTTACAAGTGAAGAGGGGAAAAGTCACATTACACAGATTTTCCAGGATACAAATTTAATATTTTGAGTCCCATATGGACTCCAGAAAATACTTCCCTACCTTTTATTAAATGATTTAAATATTAAATAAACCTCTTTAAGATATAATTTAAAGTGCATAAGAAAGTTCTCAAATTGTCAAACAGATGGCAGCACTGACGCAATTTGAACTAAAATTGGACATTCTCCCTTTTTCCCTTGTTCTCTTCATATGTTGTAAAATAATCAGATGTTAAGTTGAACTAACTATAGTTTTATCCATCCAGGATGGAACTTTTATAAAATAGAACAACAATTTTTTGCGTTCAACATTGACGACATATTACTATCTTATTAGTATTAGTTCATAGTTCATAGCCATTGATATTAGCAATATACTGTAATGCGACAATTATTATGACGTCATTGTTATAAAATGGTTGCAGTAGCTTTTATAGCCATCTAAAAAGTGTATTCCTATCTAGAGTCACTGTTTAATATTTTATCAAATGAAACTTTTTCAACAAAATAGATTGATTTAAATAGTTGTACTAACTTTTGTTCTAATTTAAAACAATTATTTTATATTGAACAATGTCAATTACTTTTAAACTATCATAGCCTTAAATTTATTTTTTCTCCTTATTTTTCACTAGAATCTCAAAATCATTGACCTAAATAACTAAGCGAACAATTTTAAACTGTTCATTGATATTTTGAAAATGGAGGATCGTTAACTAGTACGCCTATATAAATATCGTCTCATACTTTATTTTTTTCTTTGTGTGTTTTTGTGAGTAGTGTTTGTTCTGCTACTCGGAGGCGCTCATTGTGTGCCTAAGGACGATGACGTCTATATTTACTCCCGTAATAGATCTTCAGCTTTAGACCATCTAGAGTTCATCTCTATACCAGTACAGTCATAGTCTAAAATAGAAGGGGCTTCCTCTATTACTTACAATTAGTGTATTGTTCCTTCATGATAGCTATGAACTATTATTAAAAATGAGAATACACTAAAAATAATTCTACATTTATTCCAAATTAAGAGGTCGGGGAGAAAACATGAAAGCCCTTATTTTATGAAAATATAATAGCAGGGGCTTAGAGTAGCTTTAATATTGAACTACAAGTTTTTTTATAATCAGACAAGAACTTAATGATGATTTATATCAAGGAATATTTAATTTAATTTTAATAGCTATAATTCAGGATTTCATGGAAGTACAACTAGTGAATACATCCTTTATAAATCTTTTAGGGTTATCATATTTTTTCCCCGACACCCTTAAATATGCCAGATCACATTGACAAGTGTAGTAAATTGACTTCACTTTTCAAAGTTACAACAAATATTTCCAAAGCGTATGCATACATAACTATTTTATAATAATTTACTAACTGTCAGACAAGGCTACCTTGAACAACCTATAGCATCAATAGCATCAGTGTACAAGCGGAAAAAGGTGTCAGGTTCATCTAGTCGGACTTGGAAGTAAAGAGGTAGTGGTTCAAATCCTTTCAGACTTTCAGGGTGTACTTAAATCAGTTTTAGCTACATGGTTTCCCACTCTCTCTACATGCAAATATGGGTACAGTTCATATAAATACGACCTTCCTCATCCATATTTCAATATATATTTTTTAGCACTTTGTTTTACTTCCTGCTCTGGCTCTACGCATATGTACAGTACTAATTTGCTAATGTGTTAGGAATTAGAGAGGTTAAATTTAGAGGAAATGTACCCACATTTTTGTGGAGGAAGAGTAAAAACAATATACGAAAGAACACTCTTTGCACACCCAACTGGGATTTAAACACCAACCACAGCGTTATCGGCAATTCAGTCTATTTTGAGAGTGACGCCTTAGACCAAAGGACCACTGAAACGGGTGCATACTAATACATGCAGAAAGCTTGAATAGGTAGTAGTAAGTGGTTAAAAATGCATTATTACATGACGTAGAAACTACACTAATAAAACTGAAAGAAATCTATCAAAAGCCTTCTCTTCTTGCTCTTCTCTAACCTTTAGTTCTGTGTTCATTCGATATTGCTTTTCATCCCACAAACTTATGAGCATCAGCATCAGCATACAACGACTAAACGTAAATAGCTTATTGCAGCTACAAGTATTTTAATCGATGATGTAGATTTTACACATGTAGGCCAAGATTACATTGGCTAATCCTCATTACCTAACACGCTGGCAAGTTTTACATTTGACTCACTTATAAACTCAAATTAATTCGGAGTTAGTATTGTAGCTGGCAAATAAAATGCTCAAATTATACAATATAAGCCGTGCGATCATTAACGAACCGTTACATGTAACGTAACGATCACTGTTACCTCTTCGTAATGGGGTTGCCACGTGCATAGTCGTCATGTAACCAAGTGAGAACTACCAGTTCAATAGTGTTCGTGGTGAGCTCGCAGTGAAAATATGTCTTCTTCTGTATCTCCCGAGATAAATGCTTGTGCTTGTATATTTTTATCCACAAATTAATTGAAGACTGTAAACGTCCACGTAGTGTAGCATGCCATTTATATAATATTACATCTACAGTTAAAATTCCATAAAGACAATTGTAACAAGATAACAAACGCTAATCTATTACAATAAGAAGAGAAAGGTGGTGAATCACTCAGAATTGATGTTGCCGGGAAATGCCCAAGCGTCGAGGAACATTGCCGCAGCGGACCATTTTGGCATCGCGAGCATTTTCACGTCTTGATCGAAGGGCACACGTCAGAGAAAAGAAATATTATTGTCTCTGCTCGCCACACCTTCTGACAGCGCTAGTGAGAAAGTAGAGTTATTTCGCAACTTCCTCCCCCCTTAGGTATCCATGTCCTGTCCATGTTCTGTTGCTATATAACAGATTCCCTGTGATTCACATTTTTGTATTCCATTGTATTTATTCACTGGAGGAAGAACTACTCCATAAAACTTCAGCACCAAGGACTACTGGTGGCAACGATGTATCAGACGTCGGTCTCACCACCGCGTCACAGAGGAAGCCTCTTCTGAGACTATGAGTATCATGTCAGAATATCTGACGTTGGTGTCTATGTCCATCAGACATAGTTTCATGTATTAGAATGTCTTTCTTTATTTGTTATGTCCACCGGACATAATATATTGTATTAGAGTGTCTGAGTTATTTTCTATGTCCATCAGACATGGCTTATTTAGTCAGGATGTCTAACATTATTTTCTATGTCCATCAGACATGGTTTATTTAGTCGGAATGTCTGACGTTATTTTCTATGTCCATCAGACATAGTTTCTTAAGTCAGATAGTCTGACAATTATTTCCCTATGCCCATAAGGCATAGTCTAAATATGAGGGCTCTATGCTCTATATATGTATAGGACCAGGTAATTGAGTATACTGAGTCCATGAATTAGATTTCCTTTTCTAAGTCCTTAAGACATTGTTATATTTTTATGACACCCTAAACGGTATGATCTCGTTTAGAATCTCTTTATGGCTAGAATCAGATCATATAAAACTTTCTTCATGGACCTAGTTAGGTCAGTGAATGGTTGCAGTCACGATTGCACCCTTGTTTGTGTAGCTATTTACAGTGCGTAACTTGTGGGAGCACTACTAGATTGAAGTAGTGGCCCACGAGGATAATGCTTTATTTCGGCCCCTTCTGGCGCCATATTTATCTTAGTGTTCAAAGATAGTTTGTATTAGCTATTGATTGCTCTGGCAGTACTCATTAGGAAATGACCAGCCATAGTAAAATACTGAGTAGATGTCTGATTGTTAGCCATCTATTATTTGTAAAATGGAAGCTCCTCTTATAGGATATTATTCTTTGATTTTTAGTAACTCTCCATGAGGGTTAATACAAGCTAGCTTGCTTAAATAATATTCTTCTTAGTAACTCTAAAAATATAGGAATTGATGCTATGTTTCCATTTTCAATTGTCTCACTATCATTCATAGTTATACCTCTCAGAGGTATTAATTAGTCCGAAATTAGCCTGGCTAGATTATCTTTTTGTATATTGCCTAAAACTTAATTCCCCCTTCTACTGTTGCCGAGTTGTGGCAGACGCTTTATCGTTCGAGTAAGAGCTAATATCGCTAGTTCTAGAGTTATTAAACTAAACGAAATATTCTATCTAACTTATGTAGGTTCCTTGTCAACAACATATTAATACCTATTGGTCCAACCTAATGTTTTATACCTCGATAACGGAGTACAATTATCGTTAATTAATTGAATTAAAATCTTGTCACTCATATGTATATTATATATATCTAATTGTTTGCTTTTTAATAAATTTATTTATTAATCTTCTATATTTCTGTGATGCATCTTCCTTCCCTATCCTTCATCAATTATAACTTATTTAATTATGTACCAGATATCGTTTCTTTTTTTAAGTGATAGGAGAAGCAACGATTCAGTAGATTCTGGCGGCCTACATTGTACAAATAAAGCAGCAGCTCTGCTTTAATTTTGGATTTAAATTCTCAAACAATTAGTGGTCATAAAAAAATCACTCTCTTGAATCTAAAAGACTTTGAATATTTAAATAAAAATATGGTTGGGCCAAGGATTCAAAGAAGAAATACTAAGTTCAGAGAAGCATTTTCGGTAAATCTTCTTTCAGATTTTTTTTAAATAATAAATTATATCCTTTTTGATCCCACAATACTGATTTTTTCTTTTATATGTCAATCAAATTTATTTACTTTTAATCCTTCCAATGCGTTTAAAAATCAAAATTGGCACTCGTAACTGTACTTTTGGCGTGAGGGAACGTATACAGACACCAACAACAGACATCTGCGGCATCCATAAACCTACCGCTAGCCCCTTTGTGTGCACGTCCACAGCAAAAACCGACATGCGGTGGATCGTAGCTCAGGATATTATTATTATTATTATTATTACCGCGTCTTACTACCCGTTCGGGTTATACGCACTTACACTAATGTGTAATGGTAGGGTGA
>CABFWB010001979.1:0-40673 GCA_902151455.1 Timema bartmani
GAGATTTTTATAAATGTCGACGTTTCATGACCCACTGAAACAAAAAAAGTGGTTTTCGCGATGCCTTCTGTCTCTACTTCGGGCTAGAGCTGAAACTATCTTACAATTTGAGCTATAACCTGATATCTGGAGTTTTCATAAGGTCCCCCCGAGGGGTTTTAAAATTAGATGTCTAGCCCTAAATTTAAAGGTAGTTCATTGAAGGGTAGTAACAGAAAAAGTCGATTTTCTCAAAATTCACTTTAACGATTTTGATTAAATTTTATATATAGACATGGTTTTTTATTACTATAAACAATATATCAATCCTCATTTTCTCATGAAAATGACATTGAGGGTTCTTTATATGGGGGAAATTTTCCAATTTTGATCATTTCTCCGCAACTATTTGAGATACGAAATAACTCTTCATTATAAAGTTGTAGGATAAGGATAAAAATATTTTATTTAAAATATATTTTTATAAAACCAATAATTTCTGAGCCATAAGCAAATATCCATAGGCCTACTTTTTAATTCAGGTCTTTGAAAATGAATTTGATTCTTATGCTCTTATGCTTATGGTGGACAAAGATGTTTCTCTTTTCTCAATTTTTCTCTAACAGTGTTCCTAGCTCCTAATGCCATAGAGTAAGTAAGTAGCCTTGTATATTATTTATTATCTATGGTGTAATGTTTCTACAAAAATGTATATACCTATTATTTCGTTTCACAAATCCTGCGAGTTTTTTAGTAAATGTCTATTTTAAGATTAAAGCAAAAAAAAAGTCTGTGCGGTGCGCCGTACCCATTTATTTTCTTTACCTAGATGCACTTAATAGGAAGTTTAAAATTTAAAACTAGTATTACTGGTATATGACAACTACAAAATCTTATCTTCGATTTCAGCTTCGACTTTGCTTCACAATTTTCAAGCTTCGCTTTGACTTTGTTCCTTATTTAAAATGTGACCTTAGCACACCCGCAGACTGTATTATTTTCCTTAGTTGTTTTGCCAATGTTACTCCACTCAAATGTGGCTACAATTCTTCTGAATTATACCTTCCTCATTACTTTCCCATTTGTGTAAATATGCGAATAATATGAACGGGTAATGAGATGCGCTGCACGAAATTGAAATTCACGCTATGTTAAACTCTGAACATGACATCATTGATAAACGAGACGATCAAAGATGTATTTTTAAGCACCACGTTTTGCAAACTATTCAGTCTAAGCACTTATTTACTAATCACGCTAATGAGCTAGGGTTGAGACAGGTTGAATTTAGAGGAAGTGTACCTACATTGAAGTTAATGGAAAGTGGAAAACCATTTTGGGAAAACCACCCTCGGTACACCCAACCAAGATTAGAAACTCGATCTCCCCGTTATCGGCAGTCTAGTCTACTGCAGGAGTAGCAAGCTAGACCACGTGGCCATCGAAGCGGGTAATATCTTCCTAAGCACCTTGTTTTCGAACACACTAAATTTTTGTCATCATATAATGTAAGAGACCATATTTCACAAGCATAGAAAACCACCGGTAAAATTATTGTTTGCTTATTCTAGTTTTACATTCCTTGACAGGAGGCAATATGTCAACAACTTATTGACAGATTAAATGCATGCATTTACCGACTGTATTATTCTCCTAGTTTCCAATCTAATATAGTTATTGCAAGTTAAAATTGTTCCTAAATATTTAAATTCATTAACCCTCCCAAACGATATGTTGCTCGAAGTAATCTCTAAATTATCGTCCCCATTCTGGGTTATCTATGTGATCATTTATACTTAGTATTTTCTGCGTTGATTAGATTTGATTTTTACCCATTTTGCCCTTTTTAATGATTTCTACCCTAAAATATATCGCCCATAAATAGCCGGAAAGGTCATGTAAAAAGGTGTAAACAGTTATTTAAAAGGTAAAAAAATAGTCTGGCCAGTTTTTAAAAACTTATAAAAAGTGTATCAAGTAAGAAGAGTAAAAAGGCTTAGGAGGATAAAACGGGCAAATAGTGTAAAAAGGGTAAAAATGGTAAACGCGGTAAAAGGGGTAACTTAAAAGTGGTAAAAAAATGATAGAAAATTGAATATACTTACTTTTTACTCTTATGGGCCCTTTTGCATTTTATACTCCTTTTACCCTAGAATAATACACTTTTTTCCCTTTGTCCCTCTCTACCCTTTTTTAACCTTTTAATCCTTTTTACTATTTTACTCACCCTATTTATAAAATAATATTTTTGTTTGGATTTACTTTTAATTTTACCTTTTTTTGCTCTTTTCAACCTTTTCTCTATTCTTACCCTAAACTATTTCTCTCTTACCCAACTCGGTGGCGTAGTTGGCTAACACGCTAGTTTCGTGTTTAACCAGACTGCCGAGGACGGGGAGATTGATGTTAGAATCTCGGTCGGATGAACTGGGGGTGGTTTTTTCTAAATGGTTTTCCACTCTCCCTCCACACAAATCTGGGCTCGCCTCCTATAAATTCAACGTTCCCAATTCCTAACCAATTAGCATAATTAGTACTCAAGTGTATAAACCGAACGGACAGTAAGACCCGGTGCTATAAATAATAATATATGTGAGTATAACATGAAGAGGTAGTAGGACCCAATAAAAACAGAAAAAAACATAATCTGAATGTATATCAATGTGGGTCTTAAATTAATTTAGGGCTTATGGATTAGGAGTGTGGTTTATATAAAGTGCAACCACATTGGCGGGGAGAAAGGATTAGAAAACCACACTGATAAATAACAAGTGAAAAAAAATTCACCAATCGCCTAACTTAATGCACCCAGGCGAGATTTTAACCTCGTGCCTCCCTCGTTGCTGGCAATCCTGACTGTCGTCTTAGACCACGTAACCACTGGTTCTCAGGCGTTAGAATAGCAACCTTTAGCTTCAAAATATAACGATGGATTAAATATCAAAGCTATTGTATTTGTTAATTTCGATTATAGCAGCATCTAAATATCATATTCTTTAAATTGAAAAGTGACACATGCACGGGACATTCCTGGGTATCTCAGTGGTTAGCGCATTTGCGTACAAAGACAAAGTTTTCAGGTTCGATTTCCATGTCCAGGTGTCATTTTTCAATTTAAAGAATATTCAAAATATAATGATAAACTAAAATAAATATATATTAATAAAAGTGTCACCAGCCACGCTACTATTTCAATTCTGTAAACGAACCATTGTACCTCGGGTCATATTTGGTGGGATATGTTGGGGAGGGGGTTGAAGGAAAGGGGAGGCACCCTCACGGGAGTGTTTAATAGAAACAATTTTTTTTGTTCGTGAGCTAACAAACGTGTTGCGAGTCAGGTTCTATTGAGAACTACATTTTTTTAGCTCACAATCTGGCAATCAATGAGCTATTACGTAAGCATTTGAAAAAAAATAAAAAATAATGAAAAGGTGTAAACACATGAACGTAAAATGTTATGTTTTTTATGCGCTGTTACTGGCGCTTTCATATACTGTACTTTTGTAGGACGTAGGTCTCTTCATTTATAGAAAAATTAAACGTATATTATTATTATTATTATTATTATTTATGATGTGTTTGAGGATAATTATTCCTATTGAAACCCGTGCCAGTGGGCATGCAGACAAAAACGACATTTTCGTCTCCTTCGTCAAAAGAACATATTTAGATTGAAATTATTTTGTTTTACTACCTTTAATTTTTTGCTGTTATGATTTATAGCATATATATAAAACAGTACTAGGATTCAGGAACATTCCTAAAAAAAGAGTGAGCAAGTTCGAGTTCAATCTCCAAAATATGAGTTTGTACAAGCTGTTATCCTGAAATAGAATTAACTCCATCCATTATTCTAGTTCATATAAAAAAAACTTTACAGTACCTTAGTGCCTTTTTATATCCTTTTACTTATCCGTTTAGTAAAGCAAATTAATTAAGGATGATAAGTCCAAGTTTCATGTCCTTTATGTTTCATGTTTTATTTGAAATTATTCTAGGGTACCAACAAACAACAAAGTGAAAATAAATTACCAAAACAAAAACTATTATTGTACAATATGAAACAAATGAAATAAGTAAGATGCAGACAGTGGCGTGTCATGGCTGTTGCCACACTTTGATTAAAAAAAGGTTGAGCAACGCTAACATACAGTAGCCCCATGGCTTTTTTGGTGCTGACTGACGCTCACAGTTGACAGCTGACAGCTTTGAAAAGTTACCAGACCAAATTATGTATCCTTACGCCGAGCCATATGATCTTCAAAAACATCTGTTTAGCAGCTGTCACTTCTGACAGTCAAAATTTAGACATATACAAGACTTTGATTGTTTTATTTATTGTTGACCTTGATATGTTTATGTTAGGCCTAGTATTAATTATTAATTTTTTCTACAATATTAAACATTTAATTTTTTTAGCATTTAATCCCATATTAGTTTTTATTAGTATTAATTAATAAATTTTAATAATAACCTTTTATTTTATAAATAATTATTTGTTAATAGTATTATTAATAACATTATAAATGTGAAAAATCTGAATGTGTAGTATTACATAGAGAAAAAAACCCTGTCATAAACCTTTTTAACACTATTACAACAAATAAGTCATATTCGTTATGAACTGACTTGTACCTTTTACGTGTTTTCCAACGGGGTCGCAAGAACTTCTTTTACATCATAATATTCGTCGTCGTCCTCTCATTGTCTTCAGCCAATCCTAAATCCTTAAAACTCGAGGTTTAGCCTAGAGGGCAACACAACACAATCTTGGCGTTGAAAGATATATTTTATAGTCTTGATACACAGACTTGAATTTTCTAATAATGTATATTGATCACTGAGAAACATTCGCAATTTTTTATCACATGCTTTAATGTTATATTAGATAAATAATTATTCAAATATCGCTAAAAAAAACACGTTTATTTTCCAAGGTTAACACGCTCACGCACCAAACTAATATTCACAAACGAACACACGGATTACTAAGTAGCCGAATTAATATTCAAAAAAGACACTGTATTATTAAAATTTGTAATAAAATGATTAACGGCAGCATAGACACGCCTAAATACTAAACTATAAAATATTTCGTTCGCTTCAACTTGTGGACACACGCACGTGGTTTTATTAACTGTGTTCTATACGATAATTCACTCTTATAATGTATATTTAAAATTGTTAGATTTTGGTTATGAGAATAACCGTTTGGTTGTTGGTATAGTTTTGAAGTTTGCTTTTGCTGTTTAATTCAAATTAATTATTAAAAGTAAAAGATAGTTAAAAGTGTCCTTAGATGCTAAAAACAAATATGTCCACTGAATAGAAGCTGTGCTGCCAGTTGGTGACGTAGGGGACCTTGTTGCTGGTTGGACGGCGAATTGTATTAATACTCGTGTTTACAAAATTTCAACTATATTATTTCACAAACATTTTGTATGTTTTTTCCTCTTTATTATTACAAACCATTTATTTATATTAAAGATATGCGAGGCCAGTTATAAAAATATAAATAAATAAATATAATACCATTAAATGTTAAACTTCACGCTTTATTTAACCTGTTATTGCCACAAGAGTCAAAAGAAAAACTAGAATGGACTTACTAGACTTTTTGTCTTAAATTTGATTATGGAAAATAAAACTATACTGTAATCCTTGGGGAAGTATTGTTAAAAGTGATTGATAATATTTTTAGTGATAATAATAGTAATACTCAGCAAATAATTATTATTTCTAAATATGTTGACAAAAGTTACTTTCAGATAATGTTGGCATTACTAATAGCATCTGCTAGCTGTCATGTAAAACCAAAGAAGTGGTAACGGCACTGTATTTCATCAAAGAGGTGCTTTCACACAGCAATAGGCGCATAACAAAAAATGTTTGTAAAGCTGCCTATGTCAAGTGAAGGACCCATTGGGGAAAAAAATTATACCAAAGGTACAATTTTAACTATCTTAGCTAACCCTGGCAACACTCCAAGACACGACACTGGAGGCATGCTATGAGTTGGCAAAAGTGTAACTGCAAAATCATGCTATAAATGACACCTAGTCAAGAGTCTTCGAATCATTTCTTAGAACTTAACAGTTCGGTCGAAATAAGTGTAACGATTTGAAAATTATGATCAGATAAAGGAACTTTAAATTAACGTCAAAATAAGTCATCCACGTTGTAATTGCACGCGGCGTATTCACACTGAACGTCCCATATTCTGACCCTGACCAGCTCAATATACACCTTAATAATAATGGCGTGCCTGGGTTACACTAATCTGTAGCTCAGTTTGCGGAAATATTAGGCAGTACTAATGTACTATTGGCCAAGGGACGCCCAAATGTACAATCGTACATTCTTTTCGTGGAGGCTCTTTCCATCTCCCGATGAGTAGAGAGGAAGATAGTATAAAACATGAAGGGGTAAAGCAAATGAAGATTTTAACCTAATTTAATCCCAGCTAACCAGGCCCTCGTGATGATTGGATTGATTTCGAGAAAAACTCCTCTCTGCCAGCCGGGAATTGAACCCGGGACCTTTAGATCAGCATCCAGGTGCTTTGACCACTATACAATCCTTGACTGGTTAATATACGTCTTAATAGTTTTCGATAAGCGTATGTAAAGTTATTCGTGGGTACTATACTCTATTGTCTTGGTTATTCGGGGGTTAGGTAGGTAGATAACGTATCCTATCAACGTTTATGGAGAGGCGATCATTACACATGACATAAACATTAATTTGAGATAGTTGTTACATTTAATTATCTGAATTTGGATTTATTAAGATTTGTAGCTGTTGTTAACATATTAAGAATAACGATTGCTTTTTATATAAGTTATGCTGGACCGAACACATACTTAAAAGTAAGTGTCTTCGTCATGACGACATAGAAGGTAAAGTTGAGGGAAAGAGGTGCTTAGGAAGAAGGATAATTTAAATATTGGATGTCTTTAAGGAAAGAAGAACATTCTGGGAGCTGAAGGAGGGGCCAGAGGACAGGGTGTATTAGCAGTCTAAGTTCACTGTCAAAAAGAATTGGCCTGTCGTAAATCCCAGTCCACATGCAAGGTTTTGTACAACGTTTTGCCTGCGCAGTTGAAGACTTTACAAACAAGACGTTTCGAGTGGACAGGAAAACTGTGCAATCATGTGAACTGCGTGGAAACGTTACACGGATACGAAAAACTGAGGCCAATAGCATATCTATCGGTGAACTGCACTAACTTTTGGACAACATGTGGATGCTCCCCTCCATATTCTCTACACATGTTGATCAGTTTTCCTTCTATATTGAGGCAGAAATAATCATCACGGAGTTAAAAAAAATAATTTCTTGATAATTTTTTTTAATTGTTTGAAGATGGCTTATCTATGTCAATGTTCACTTGAGTTTCTTACGAACACCCAGAGATTCTGTTAATACAGTAGCCAATTTTTGGACCATCTTGAGCATTGCGTGCATTTAAGAGTGAGAATTACATATGACGCAACCCACATTACACCCATTTAACCTAAGATTAATCTTATTACCAAGTTTCCTCAACAACCACAAATGATAACAATCCTATTCTTATATTATATTAAAGGTATTAATACACTTAAAAGACATTACTTATTACATTTCAAATTAAATCAATGATACAATTTTTTTTTAATACTAAACTAATGATTAAATCATTTTTAAATATCAACAATGTGGTGAAAAGGAAATTCAAATTTTTGACAAGTACTATCTCATAGCTATTTTTTACGTTTCCATTGATACCATGACTATTTTTTTACTATAATAACTAAATCTTGGTAAGACTAAAGTTATAAAAAAGTACTAAAAAAATTTGCGTGAGATAGGTCACTTTACTTCCCGTATTTCATTATAAACCCCATTAGTGATTGAGGGTTTTCTTGGAAATAAAGCGAGTAACAGAAAAGATGTTTGAAGGGGGGAGGTGATGTAAAGGGGGCGGGGGTTTGACCATTCTAGTTTTTACCCGAGAGATGGTGGATGAACGAAAATATTTACATTAGCCAACTATTGATGATTCACAGTTCTTTTTAGCAACACGTCTTACTACCCAATTTTATAGTTCAGACAGTAATATACTCAGCTATAATTTCTGGTTTTTGGTGTCTTTCACGCTTCAGATACTTTTTATGTAGCCGGAATATATTGTTTCTACATAATAATTGCGGTGTTATAAATTATTTTGTTTTTGTTAGTATCTTCATTCTTATCACTTTTTAAAAAAAACTCGATAACTAAACATAGTCTATGCATTTGAAACTCCTAGTTATAAATAGTTCAAGCTGCAAAATACTACAGGAATGAAACGAGACCATTGAATGAGTGCATAGCTGATTTGAGAAATGACAATCTAAACAGCTCCAATCATATATTTGGAGACCACCATAGATGTGCTGTATATTTGGAGACCACCATAGATGTGCTGTATATTTGGAGACCACCATAGATGTGCTGTATATTTGAACCCAAACAGAATGAAAAATAATTGGTACGACACAATCGCACAAACTTTCTCATATTGTGTATTATAGATTCGTATAGCTCGAAATAATTCTTTGGATAGAGAGCCCGGGCTTAGGTTGTTGCAGCAAAAGGCTATTCATAAACAAATTATTATTTGTCCATGCAAATACATATTTTAGAAAAAGTGAATTTGTTTTTATAGCTCAATTTTGAGTTATATTAATTTAAATTGTTAATATTAGTTTATAGATTTATTTACAGACTTTTAGTAGGTAGAATAATGTTTATTTTTAATTTTTATGAAAGTGCATTATTTTAGAGAGGAAATATGTTTGTTTTAAGAAAACTTTTAAATGGGTAAATAAGTTGAAATTGTCATTATTTTTATTTAACGTAATCTTATATGGAACTTTTTCCAGAGTGTTCACATAGAAACTTTTTTCTATTACAATACATAATGTTGTACTCATAATTGGAAATTTTTTTGATTTCACAACATTCATAATTTGAAATTGAACCATAAGACTTTATTTAAAAATAAACTGGTTTCAAACCAATACAAACTAAAAAAGATACTTAAATACGTGTTTATAAAAATTCAAGTTTGTTAAAAAACCAAACTAATGAGTATATAATATACATGTATATATAGCTTACGCTTATTTACAAAAACAACAATATAAATGTCTCATATTTATTAACATTATTTTCAATATGTTTTCTCAACCATCCCAGAACAACCTTTTTTGACATTTGTTCTCGCAGCAATATATTTTGCAACAAAAATAGCATAACAATTTAATTAAAACTAGGTATTGCCTAACTTCACTTAAAATGTTAGAGATTTTTCTATCCATCCATTCTGATGTTGGTTTTTCCTTATGATTTAAAAAGGGCAATATACAGCTTATATTACCTGATATCCTTGTCCGTGTGTTTATAGCGTTGAACTAAGTATTAAGTGTAACATATATAGCATACGCAACACATACAGGGTGCCACATAACCATTTTCCAGGGGTCCGTGGGAAAAATAAATGCACACTAAGTTCTCTGGTTAATATAGCAATGTTTATTAATCATTTCTAAATATTATAAATTGGTATTTAGTGCGTACATCTCCAGCGTCGCAAACAGAACTCAGTCTTTTAGGAAACGAGCGTAGAATAATCTTGAAAAGATTTGTATTCCTCTTCCATGGTGTGTAAGACATTGGTAAAGTGTGCTCGCACCGTGGGTTGGGAATACCTATTGGCATCTCGTTCTTGTCTCTCTTGCGACAGTTTCTCAGGTTGACCTTGCCCAACTCTGTCTTACAGTTATCGTATCCTTTTTTCCAGTTTGCGCCTTAACCCACCGATCGTTTCGTTGCAATCTCTCAGCAATCCATTTTCGGTTAGTGAAATCTGCGCCAGCTTCCATCGCCTCACAGTACGCATTCGTTACAATACGGTCAATGGAACGTTGCTACTCGATGTCATTCACTAGGTTCACCACGGTTCACCACGGTTCACCAATCAACCTAAAATGTAAAAATCGTTCATATTAACAAGGAACAAAGTCACATTGCATGTACAGCTGTTGGTTTTTTCCACATACCCCTGGAAAATGGTTATGTGGCACTCTGTACACTTTTGCACTCTTATCTAATTTTCATTTAATTCGTTTGAGGTATTTAACGCACACTTTCTGAACCGACTGATCAGTAGTATGACCTATAAGCTACTTATATAGATAAAGTACACAAAATACATCCCTAAGCTGTTAATTCATCAATGTGATAGGTAAAACCAACATTTCATCAATGACAAATCCTTAGGCCATGCCAGGAATCAAACCTAAGACCCTTAGCTCGGTAATCAAACACGTTGCTGACTGAGCTAATGTATCGAACTATTATCTAACTGACAACGAGAAGATAAATATTCTGTTTTTTTTTATATCAGGGTGGTAAAACATCACCTAAACAAACACACTGCTCTCCTATCGAGATAGAGAGTGAGAAAATGAAGCCAAAATGTCTTCGTCTGGGTGGCGAGGAGAGCTTGAAGATATTGCTAGTAAATATGTTTTTACGGGACAATTTTTTTTTTTAGTGAAATGCACTTAGTTCAAAATTAGTACCGGGGTTTAAATTAGAACGCGTCCACTCAACGATTCACCAGAAAAAATAAACGGGTTCTAATGAACGCGTTCTTTCACAATTTCTGACTTTTAGGCATGAAGTTTGATGGCTAGAATTGGGATCATCTTGTTTCTTATTATGACGTTCACATGTAATACAACAAAACTTTGTACTAAGTAAAGGAAGTAACGTATTTTCACACACACACACACACAGCCAAAAAAAATATACATGCGCGTCTCTCAACACACCCCTTCTCAAATACTCCCACCTCCTCTTTCCTCTTTCACAAATCTCGTGTCGCCTTGCGCCCTCTTCCAACTCATTCTACCCTAGCGCCTTTTCCGCCAATAGCGAGACTTCTAAATATTGCGACCTCTCGCTTCATACTATGTATGTGTATGTGTGTGTGTGCGCGCTCACATCACATTGAGAAACTGCCTTTTGAAAATCTGCTGAATAAGGGCAAATTGTAGCCACAATAGTGTCTTTTCAGAATGTCACTGAATAGCGTTAATTTTGAGTAGAATAGGGAAATGTCAGTCGCTGCGAAAAGGAGAGGGAGATAGGGGGGGGGGGATGAATAAAAAGAGACTTGTAGGTATACATATATCTATATTTATAAAAAAAAAATTGTGTGTGTCTTGCAATGTTGGAGGAGGCTTTGATGCAGGATTCTGTCAGGACTTTGAAAAGAGGGAGGGGGAGTGGTAGCCCCCTTGCCCTTCTTTCTCTCTCCCTGGCGNTTTTTTTCGCATTCATAAACCCTTCCCTTCTACACACATTTTTTCCTGCTTCAATCGTTACATTTTTCGATGGTGCTTTTGTAGACGAGATAAGTGAACTCTAATTTAATGGTGCATTTATTTATTTTTTTACTTTCTTATATAGGCTCTATACGAAGTATCGAGAAACTAGGCTATTGTGATATGGAAAAAATATATATATTTGGACTGTAGTGTATTTTCATGTGCCTTTAGTTCCGAAATAATTATTTTTTAGCATTCTATATACATGTGTAGGCACTAATGTCTAAATGGTTTTACCGATTTAAAAAAAAAGGATTTAGAGTATTTTGATCATGATAAATATAAACGTAGACATTTTAAAAGAAGGGTCTTTTAGTTGGAGCGATAAACAAATCAAAAAAGAATTTATTATAAAAGGTACTAAACGAGTTTGATTAAATTTAGTTTATGTTTAGCGTTGTTCTGTGCATAACATGTTGGTCAAACTACATTAAATATAAAAAGATAGCGTCAACTTTATTACTTTTAATTTGTGAAAACATTCTTTGTCAAAAGGAATACACAGTTTAGTCAATTTGATTGATTTTGGTTAATTATATATAATATTTATCGATGGGAGAGCGCATTGGTTAATCCCGGTACTTTTTACAACCACAACTCACTTGCTCTTATGAATACAAACTATACAAGAAATACGATTTTTATCAAATAAACCTTATAATATACCTGCTTAACAAGCCTACCTTTATGCAAATAAAAGGATAACATTAAAATGAACCTGAAAGAGACAAGGTGCAATGAGGTGGACTGGATAGAACAAGCTCAAGATAGGGATAGGTGGTGTACTTTTGTAATAGCGGCCATGAACTTTTGAGTTCCTAGTACCATAGAGTCATCCTCAGTGGTCTTGGGGTAAAGTGTTTGCCTCAGGACCCGATGTTCATGGGTTCAATCCCAGCCGAAGTAGACAGATATTTCTTGAGTGCGATGAAATTCCGTAGCACTACTTCCTTCGGAGGGTAAGTAAAGCCGTTGGTTCCATGTCGATTGTGCCATGTAAAAAAATCTGGAAGGTATGTGAAAATACCTATCCGGTAAAATTGGTAAGCCCTTTTACGCTCGCTCATAGAAATTCATTGTGTAAGGCAACAAGTTAACTCCACACTTCCTGTATTCCACTAGTACATAGGAGTTATACCAAATGGTGCAGGTAGCACTAACCGGCTGAAAGGCCGAGTTCGTGCCCTGCACCGAATGGATAGTAATAACATCAAAACAAACTTTGTATTGTTGACTTATGTACGAAGAAGGAAAAGTGACACAGCGTAAGTAAAAGTTGGTCACATGGTAACTTTGCCCAACATTGACTCGGTAGGCTGTAGCTCAATTCCGGCCAGCTGAATTTGGGTGATTTTCCAATATATTTCTTCAATCCTTTCTCGAGACAAATATCATCGCTTTTATTCTTATCTACTATTATTAATTAAATTAACTCGCCAATAGAATTGTGCAAAAATATAGGCTATCACAAAAAGATTATACTAAAATAACCATTAGATATTTTTTATTATTTAAAATAACCTCTTTTTATAATAATAATAATAATAATAATAATAATAATAATAATAATAATAATAATAAAATTTTTGGCTATTGGGATATTTTACGTGAACTTATTAACACACGGATTATGTCAACAACTACAAACTAATTTAACCTAATACAGTACGCCCAGCCCTAGCACCTCGATTTCTAGTACCGTGGTCACACGGGCTAAAGCATCACTTTCATATTGGACTGAATTACCAGAGATTGGGAGAGCGGGGTCCTAATCCTGATCTGGTGTAATAACAGTGAGTTTTCCTAGATGGTTTTCCACTCTTCCTCTACGCAAACGTGGGCACATTTACTTTAACATTATACCTTCCTCATTACTATTCCCTTAGCGTAATTAATGTATTCGAATAGCCCGAACGGGTACTTAGACGTAATGGGGGTAGGAGGGAGGGGAGATAGAAGGATAAATCCGTAAACCAATAGTAAATGTATTCTTCAGCATCACCTGGAATCGAACAAAAATCTTCCCAGACTTGTTGTCGACAACTCTAACTACTTAACCACGAAAACGGGCTACTTTTAATACATGAAATGGACCACAACCATGACCACGAATATCTAGAAGTCCCGCTTCAAACAACGAGATCAATCTCTTTCGAATCCCGATAGGGTCAACGATTTAGTCATAGTCAGAGGAAGAAGGTCTCATAGGGTGAGCTGATAATCACTTGGATGGATGTACCTGGGCATACAGAACAAATTATATACATATATATATATAAAACATAGCATTACGACTGTCGTTCATCTTTATCAAACATCTTTCCTCTTTCTTTTTAAATCATACATATTTTTCACTCAATTCCCTTTCCTTTATAAGCTATATCTTGCAATATAATTTACCTTTATACATAAACATACATAGCTAATCACGCCGTTCCCTTACAGGGTAGGCAAGAAACTGTACATAGAGCTCAAAAAACAACAACTCCGTACTTTTCCATCCTCATCAACTTTCTCCACGTTTCTCTATCCTTTCACATTCCCTTCGCTTCAACAACATCCATACCCCAAGTCATACATGCTCTTTTATTCTTAAAGCTCTTAATGTCTCTCTTTTTCACACATTCATCTACAAAATTCAGCCACATCTTACATGGCCTACCCCTTCTTTTTGATCCACACACTCTACCTTCATAAATTTGTATCGTCACTCGGTCCACACTTATCCTCTTAATATGCCCAAACCAACTTTATTAGTTAATAAAATATTGGTCTTATTAACTGGCAAGTGAAATATATATTTCGATCATTAGTTCTTGTAATTATAAGCGTGTATATTTTTTATATGTTTGGATAAACTTCACCCACAGATTTAGGAATCCATTGAGACATGTTGTGTGAAAATCCGTCAAGTATTTCATGAGATCTTGTGATGCTAACATTTCAAATCACCCTTCTATACGTATAGATAATGGATTCTCTCTTATCATATTGGTAGCAAAACATTACCAATATTTTACTCAGTAATTTATTCAACTATAATGTATTCTATAGAGATCAAGAAGCTAAAATAAAATGTGTTAAAATGTATGAACATTTCTCAAATTTCTCAGTTAGGGGATATAAAAACGTTCTCAAGAAATGTTCGGTTGAGAACACAAACTTATACTACCTGCCTGTAAAATCATACATATAACCATTAACATTAAAACCTACACTGATGTTCCCGTGGTCTAAGCCATCGGGCTCGCGACAATACTGGAGTCCTGGTATTGGAGAGGTTGGGATTAGAATCTCGGCTGGGTGCACTGGAGAGGGAAGGAGAGAGGGAGGGGAATCTCCCCGCACATATGGGGTGCAGTTATTTTGATTTATCCTATAAATAAAATAAATACTTGGAGAGCTTTGAAATGTGGTGCTGGAGAAGACTTGAGAGGATCTGGTAGACAGACAGGGTGGTAAATGAAGAAGTCCTATGAATAGTGCGGGAGAAGATAACCATTTTGGATGTGATACTTCGGTGCAAAGCAAAATGGAACAGAACGCAACGGAACGGATCTTGACATGATCTAGTGCTCCTTGAAGAGGACGACAAGAGCAAATTATAACACGTACCGACCAATAATTGGTCACACCATGTTATTGACTGAATTATTAAACGGAATGTCGCATTTCACGAAGGTTCTAAAACAAGATAAAAGACAGATTATTATTAATGGGAAGGTAGCAAACCGAATAAGGGTTTTTAGAGTTACGTGCAGACACTACTATATGGTGGGCTGGGTGAGAGCCTCACGCTGACCACTGGTTTACACATCTCGCTTATCCGAACAGGGCTTTGGGACGTCGATGGCACCCTCCAGGGTCAATAACGTAGTTCCCAAGCCCTTGGATAAGAGGATTGGTGGCACCGAGAAGCCTGTCGTAGAAAGACTGCACCATCTTCCGGAAGTGGTCCTTGATGGTAGGCATCTCCAGATCCCGATGCAGAGTCATATTGCGAACGTACCCAGGTGCGTCCACAATGATCCTAAGACACCGGCTCTGAAATGCCTTCATCCTCCTCAAATACGTGGCCCCAAGCGGGACACGCAAAATCGAGTATCGGCCTGAGTAACACCGTTCCTCGTGGAGAGGGCTCTACGCCTGTTAAGCAGTTGGCCAAGGCATCCCAGCCTTTGCTTTGACTTGGTCAGCCTTTCAGTAAAGTGCAATCTCCAGGTCAGTTTGGTATCCAGCGCAAGTCCCAAGTACTTATCACTGTTCACCCATCTGATCCGTAACCTGGATTGGCCACATCCTTAGAGGAAACTGCACGACGTCATAGAAGGCAAGGTTGAAGGAAAGAGGAGCTTAGAAAGAAGGAGGATTCAAATATTGGATGACTTTAAAGAAAGAAGAACATTTTGGGAGCTCAAGGAGGAGGTGGAAAACAGGACATATTGGCGGTTTAAGTTCAATAACAAAAGGAATGGATATGTCGTAGGACCGAACAAATAATAATAAAAATAAAAAAAGCTCTACCCCTTTTAAGTTAATTTTTTCCCCCACCGCGTCTAAGTACCCACTTGGGTTATCTACACATTAATTACGATAATTCTATAGGGATGAGGAATGTATAGTTTTAGATGAGATGTATCCGCATAGCGTGGAGAGAAATAGTGAAAAACAGTCTAGGAAAAACCACCCTCATTACTCCCGGCCGGGATTTGAACCCTGACCTTCCCATCACCAACAAGACAGACTAAATGGACTTGACATTTATAACGCGTGCCAACACGTCAATATTAATCCTCACACTAAACATTGACCATTAAATAAAATTAAGATTTAAAAAACTTTATTGAATTATGTTTTTATTAACTTGCTGTGAGGCACATTTCACCATAAGTCAGCTCTGTAATGAATCAACTTGATAACTAACGATTATCGATACTGTAAAAGCGAACGTATAACTACTGCCTTTTAAGAATTCTCCCCCTTGTGATCTTATCGATATCAATCCATCGCTGAACCTTAACTTTTTTTAAAATAAAAATCAAGAAAGGAGATGGAGAAAAAAGAAGAACAGCTACTAATTTTGTCTCTTTTCAACTTTTGAATCCAAACCCCATCATATATATATATATTAAAATACCTTTGCACAGACCCCATGTGATCACGTGGAAGGGAATCGGTAATTGGTCTTCGAAGACATTTTTAGATTTGATGACGGGCTCGAGGACAGATGATTATCTCGTCTGGGAAGAATTTTTCTACTAGTCCAGTTAACATTTCTACGCTAGTAAAAAGATTAATAGTTTGTTATTAAAAAAACACACATTTAACACAAGGATTAAAAGTGATTTAATTTTGTGAGATAAAGACGAGGAGGGTGTCTAAAAATTAAATGCGCCAGCATTGCCAACAGACTTTTGTATCCACTAACTTTCGGTGAAACATTTTTTATCTCGTGCGTTCCATTTTGAGATTCGTACAAATTGACTGTATGTATCCTGTTTGAAAAATAAATACATCTGTTTTAAACTGTCCCTAGTGGTAACACTGGGTACTGACATGGCTCGCCACTGATGATCATAATTATGAACCTTCTATAGCTACTGGTCATTATTTAAGTTGGGGTGGAAGGGGAATTTCGTTAATTAATGTGTTTTTGCAGTTTTAATAGCAAAAATTATTTTTGGCCAAAATAAATAAAATATTGCTCCAGTAGAAACACATGGTTATATCAACAGTTGTTGAATATCTGTCATGAGCATAGCGTCATTAGAGGAGAAACTTTTTAAATGAAGAGAAAAAGTTGTCGTTAAACTCCAGGTCACCCTTGACAGATATTTAAAAAATGTTAATCTTAACTTGTGAAAAAAAAACTCTATGTTTATATTGGAGACATATGATTTATTTTGACCAAAAACTTGTTTTGATATAAAAACTTCAAAAATACCACCCTTAACTCGTCTCAGTTTCCACCCCACCTTAAGGCCCAATATCATCCCTATAGATTATGTTTCACAATTATCTTTCATGGAAGAACACAATATATCTTAGCTTTTCATTTAGTTTGGTAATTATTACAAAATTTATTTTGTTTATATCGTACTGAACAGATAGTACTCTCCACTTGTTGTTTTGTTTCCATTGTAAAATGAAAGACACATTTGTTATAGTTATGTATTTTATATATCTTTATTTTATTTTTTTCTAAATTTAATATTTAGTATACAATCTCTTGCCTCTTTTGTTTGTTTTAAAATTGATTTATATAAAACTACTACTATTCATATGTTGTACTGTGGTTATTTGAAATTATAAGAATTATTTGTATTTAAGTATTTTATATATATTTACTTTTTACTTTCTCTCTATCTTACAGGTAGAGAAAGTATGGTGATCGTCAAAAAAATCGAACTCGAGATTTTGACTTATGTGGAGTGGTGATGATACAATGTACATTATTCCGTTCAGAAATCTTAGGAGTTTATAGAAAGAGAGAGAAAGTCTTTGCGGTGTGCCGTACCATTTATTTTATTTTACTATGTCACTGTAACAACGTCACTTTTATTTTATTTATTTATATAAACACTAAGAGGCACATTGCCCCAGATTTTCTGTTCTCTCTCTAGTAAAATATTAATCTATAGTGTATTATAGGTTTCCCCCCTACTTTTAACATGTTTGTTTTCATTAGCGTACCCACGGGGGGCCTTGAGGAGGCTCAAGCCCCCCTACCGTAGTTTGGGGATGCCCCGAGATTTACGCAAATCTGAAGAGAAAATAAAATTAGTCCCACACTTGCATTAGTGCCTCAGTTAAATATTGTGAGCAAAATAAATATCAAGTGCAACACATCCTTGTGTTGATCCTCCCTAGTAGTCCTAATTGATGTCCTTACAGTCTAGGAAGTGGCCTAAGTCCTGAAGATTGCAGCAGGTTCCAAATCTCCCAGTTTCACACGTGGTTCCATCGAGGAGTTGCACAGTGGCTAGACCTTTACCTATTATAAATAATCGGCGATTTTTGTGACAATTGTGATGGTTAAGCCAACTTTAATTTAGGCCTATTTATTTATTACTTTGTTAAATTATCACGTTTATAATAGTAAAAATATTAATGGTCAAGTTAACAAATACCAATAAAAAATCTTCTTGGTGTACATATGGGTTAAAAAAAATTTACCACCAGTGGCTAGGGGGACATATCCCTCCTTGAGCCCCCCCTACTTCACAATACTGAGTAAGCTACTGTCTGTGTTAATATAACTTGTATTAAAATGTATGTAACTAAATAATTATTAATAAATTCTCTCTCTCTCATCTCTTTGAAAGTCAGTATTTAAAAAAATCTAGCACATTGCATAGAAAGAAGTTAAACAAAACACCAGCACTGGTAGTAAAATGGTCCAAAGCTTGATTCAGAATAGAATGGATGGCTTGTGGCGGGGAGGTTCTGAGGTTCTACTCCCGTTCCGGTGTACTGAGGGTGGTTTTCCAATCTTCCTCCCCACAAATGGTGGCACATTTCTTCTATATTTTACCATACTCATTATCCAATTAGGGTAGATATGTGGCTTTCCAAGCGGGTAGTAAGACGCGGTGCACACAAAAAAAAAGTTGGACAAATATAAATGGGGGGAGGGAGGTGGTATTAATTTATTTTCCTACCTCGTCTTAATACCCGTCCGGGATGTACGCATTTTTAGCACGCTATAATATTGAAGGGATTATGAAGGTAGAAATGATAGAAAATGCACTCGTATTTGCGTGGAGAGAGTGGGAAACTATTTTTAAAAAAAGAACACCCTCAATAAACCCAGCCAGAATTCAAAACACAGCCTCTTCATAACCGGCAAACTAGATTGGATAATTCTGAAAATTGAAAAATGACACCTGGACACGGGAATCGAACCCGTGTCCAGGTGTCATTTTTCAATTTTCAGAATATGATATCTAGGTGGAGTAATCCCCACTAATAAGCATAAATAATAGCTCTGGCTATTAATTCTTAGATTGGATAAGTTTGATATTTATTCCACGTGCCCATAAAAACACTCTATGGTGTCAACTCATAATTGAGCCAAATTGACTAACTAGCAGCCGTCTGTTGGCAATTATAGTGCCAACATTTGCGGATAGAGGGCGTCATGTGGTCAGCATAACCAATCCCCCGGTCGTTAATCTCAGTTTTCTAGATTGGAGCCACCCCTTTTTCGTCCAAATAACTCCTCTCGAGATTGAGTTGAGCGCTTTCCAGACCCACTACTTCACAGAAATATCTGTAAGCGCTGGGGATCGAGCCCGGTACCTCAGGAACTCTGATCTCTAGACCACAGAAGTGGTCGCGTGCCAATTAATGCAAGTGATAAAGATATAGGCCTAGTTATTTTCGTAAAATGAATCGTTTCAATAAATTAGGCTTAACTTATGTATCATTTATAATCATCAGCAGACGTGGATAAAAAAATTAAAACTAGAAACTGTTTATTTTCGTCTTTGAATGGAAAAACTTGAGCTCATATACAAAAACACTAGAAGTAAAATTTGGCGGGTGGTGGAAAGGGGGTGATCGCTGGGGGGAAAAAAAAATTCGTAAACAAAGAGTGGGGTAACGACAGTTGCGGCGGTATTCTTTTCGAGTCCGGATGCTCGGCTGTTGTGGCTGGGGCCATATTGCGATGATGGCGCCATCTCTCGCCGTAGATTTACAGCTTCCTGCAACAGAAACAGCATCCCATCCCCGCATCCCCTTCCCACTAGCTCCGCGCGCAATTAGACAACTGGCGTATACGGCTATAACTGTTCTGACACAGCTGAATGTTCGCTCCATTAAAATTGAAAGTCATACTTCATTGTTTTGTTTTTTTCTATGTTTGTTTTTTATAAATTTTATTTCTTGTGTAATTCTCTTCTTTTGTTTCGTGTGCAATTTCCGAGTGTATGATACATTTTTGTTGCGTGTAGCTATAGTCTATTGGTTGCGGTATTATTTATCTTCGGGATAAAATTTATTTCCTCAACACGTCTTACTACCCATTCGAATTTTAACTACGCTAATGTAGAAGGGCTTAGAACGGTAACATTTAATGGGTACCTGAAAAATCACCTACCCAGCTGAGATTCGAACCCTGACCTCCCATCTCCGGTAAGCCAGACTAGAATAATCCTGAACTCTTGTCCACCTGCCCACCGATTTGGGTTACGAGGAGTAGTTTCAGCCTCGTCTTGACATAGTGAATAGGAGGCCGGCCTACTCCAAAAAGTGGGCTCTTAGTTCGAGCTTAAGAGGGGGACTAAGATATGTAATGTGTTCTTCCTATTCTCTATAAATATTTTAATTTATGACTGTTGGTTTTTATAATATATGCCATAATGTTCTATGCTTGTTTGTAAATCACCTGCTAACATGCCCTGTGCTCAAACGTGAAAATTTTAACTTATAAGTACAACTACATAATTTAAATTCGAGATTCTGCTTAGTTAAAATAACTACCCGGGCTAACCTGATACTACTTGCACACAACTTGCTATAGTTCTAACCAAATAATTATTCAAGCTCACCGAGATGAATGGTAATCCTGTATAGTCAGATAGGCGTATGAATAACCTTTTAGCCTATATGAAAATACATTTTAAAGTGGTAAACATTGACAAGCTATATTTATGTTACATCAGTCTAAACATACACTGTCAAAGGTGAAAGCTCGAAACATGGTTTGACGCATATAAATTCATGGTAGTAGAAAGTTTTTTTAAACCAACAAATACAGTTGTTCTTAATGTGATAAGGCTATACTAAGCTGTATTTAAAAATATTAGCACATTGAATGTGCTTTTTTATTTTTCTAAATAACATCGATTATTTTAACACATAACTTATTAAATGTTATAATTCTTAATAAAAATAGAGTTACAACATTTTTGTGGCAGTTTTTTATGCACAGTGTTTCCCCCNTAATAAACAAAAAGTTTTCGACTTCTAACAATTTGAAAATAATTTTCTTGATAGTTTCATCACATCTAAAATACATATTATGTAGCTATTATTAAAGTAATTAATAAAGTCCTTAAGTTTGGAAAGCTATTATTCTATCATATAATAAGTAAGTTTGTTGTTTCGCAACTTATTTCCATTCCATGATAATGACCACTCCAAATTAGGTGTGTAATACGAAGTGTGAAAGGATACTTCACTTATAACACATGTTTACATACCCAGTTTTTTTTAACTGCGTTTCTCATCTTCGTCTCTATTCAGCTTGCAAAAAAGAATTTAAAAAAATCTTCATTGTGAAAATCTTGATTGTCCTGCCACTGGGGAGGTCCTTCATGTAGACTCACTAGCTAGAATTATATCATCAAGGGCATTTTCGATTCATGAAGGCCTTTACAGTGCCAACAATAACAACAATGTCGTCATCTAATTGAATACAGTTGACTTCAATCCATTGTCCAGTTTTCAACAGATCTGAACCATGTAGAAACTCCCGTCATAATACAAACTCAAAGATCCCTTTGTTAGAAATAGTGAAGGAGGAAGAAAAGGAGAGATAGGGAAGAGGAAAGAAGGGTGGGGGGTTGTCTTGTTGGACGCTCATTGTTGTAGACAGTCGCGTCTTCTCCCACTTGTGTCCTAACAATGGCCAAACAAACGGTCTCTTACAGCCCACCAGAACAATGGCTCGGTGAAGTCAGATGACCTGGTCCGCCAGCATCCTCAAACCGCGCTGTAGACTGTCCAGAGGGCCTTGCTTTCAAAGAGTCAAAGTCTCATGGCCAACTGGACAAACAGTCCGCCATCTTGTTCCCGTGCCGCTTCTGTCTTTCGCGCTTTTCTGTCTTTTGTTCGGTTCGGAAAGACAATGTGAGAGAAAATGATGTGTCATGAGCGTGGGAGACGGAGAATAAAAGAAAGGATGTAAAGAAAGGATTGGGCGAATAAAAGAAGAACGAGCAAGCGCTTTGAATGAGAGTCTTGTGTAAACGCTAGATAATCCTGAGGATGAATCGACTTCAAACAAGTTTTTCTTCAATAATAAATCTTGTAATTAATGCGTATTCTTGGCGGAGAAGTTTCGTTGCATCTGCTTTGATCGGATCAGTTTATTGTTAGTGGGTATTCATTGTTCCTATTGTCTTTATTTCTGAAGCGACTTAACGAGGAATTCAGAACAAGTTTCTCTATTTTCATTACCAAAAAAGATGCCTGAATAGCCAGAGATTCATTGCTGTACATTAGTCCACCAACTGTATTGTAAGGATATCGTACAGTAAAACTGCAACTTTGTGTTGGTTTCGCCATTTTTTTACTGTGCTGATAGACGACTTGAGTTCGGCCAGACTGACAAGCGTGCGAGGGAGCGACCGAGCGACTGTGTGGCCAGACTGACAAGCGTGAGAGCGAGCGACCGAGCGACTGTGTGGCCAGACTGACAAGCGTGCGAGCGAGCGACCGAGCGACTGTGTGGCCAGACTGACAAGCGATGCGAGCAAGCGACCGAGCGACTGTGTGGCCAAACTGGCGAGCGAGCGCGTGATTAGCAGATAGCGAGGGTGATTTTTGACAAGTGATTTATTGTTGTGGTTTTCCCATCCTCTCTCAGCGCTAATGGTGATTCTTAGTTGCAAAGGCATACTTTGATCATAATATTGGAAGTATTTTAACATATCACTTTTACATATATATGGTTTATGATCTTACCAATTAAATTAGACCGTTAGTAGCAAGTGTGCTAAACCTATCGATAACTATAAAAAAAAGTCAAATATCATGTCAAAATGAGAGGTTTTTCTAGCACTTAATAAACCAGCATACAATAATATAGCCCAGCGCCTGTAAACTAGATTGTTCCTGCTCGAGCGCGCGCCCTCCAGTCTGGCCACCTCGCATTTCAACCAATGTGTTCCTATTTTATGTTTTAGTCGCTCGCTCGCCCAGTCTGGCCGTACCCGAATACATTTCCCAAGCACAAGGTAAAAATATCTCTCTTGGTGACATCATTTGTTCACATTCGACCACTAAACACTGCTAACATTTTGTATATCATACTATAGAATTGCATGGGTCTAAGGGGTCATCCATAAACCACGTAACGCTTTCTTATTACCTTTTAGCCCCCCCTCCCCCCATGTAACAGCATGTAGACATTAGAGCTCCCCCCTACATCCCTCAAAGCGTTACGTGCTTTATGGACGACCCCTAACGGACTCATCGCACACTCGTGCCCACTTAATCAAAATTATTAGATAGCCCTAATCATAGATTCCTGACAAGACTTTAGATCAAACTCGAAAGCAACATTTAAATATACATTTGAACCTCATCTATCCGGCCCTCATTGATCCGGATTTATGGTTTATCCGTACTTTTGAATTAATTTTTTCATAACAGTTTTTAATCAGACGAATAAATTAATGCTGTGATAATATTTCTGTACCCTCTATTTTATTTTAAATATACTATTGTCATGTATTTTATTTACGTATTTTCTATATATCTATTTTTTATATTTTTAATTATTTGGCCACTTGATTTCCACTATCTTTGAAACCACGGTCAATTATATTTAGGTAAATTATATTTTCTTTGTAAAATAGCCATTTTAGGAACTAATGTACCATGATATTTTATTTATTTATAATAAATATTGATTCATTTAGCAGCACTCTCTATATTATGGAGAATTTTTTTTGAACTAGGTGGTAGAAGTTCTGTATTTTTGAAGATACAGCTGATTACTAGCGTGGATTTGAATGTCATGTGTTTAACTCTAACTCTATAAACATGTGTTAATTTTTATTGTGATAACTTGTTTACTTAAAGTCTTTTAAATTTATATTTCATGGTTTAATTTGTGATTTTTCTATTGTTGTTAATGTTGATTGTTTGAAATTAACTCTTGGGATTTTTCCAGAGAAGTTTCTCTATAGGTCTATATCTTAGTGGAAAACATTTCAAATTGTTCCATATTGGTATTTTAGAACATTGTTTAAATAATTTGTAGTTTTCTGTTTTTGCTTCTGAAAATGGACAGTAAGGGATACAATTGAGCCTTATAAACGTTAATTAATTGTTAGTTAATTGCTTCTAAATTTTCTAAGGGAGAAAAAAGTGATATGTATGTATAGTTCTTATTTCAAAAGTTGATGAAGTAAAGGCCAGAATGTGTTTTTTCTTTTTTTTTTCCCCGAGTCTTAATTTATCCATGATCCTGAAGAAACACCATTTGGTGAGAAATGAACTATATTTCAACTAATAATATTTTTTTATCACATACCAACACTTCGTATATTTTATTTACTGGAGAAATATTTTAAAAACACTATCAGATATTAAATTTACTGAACAATATCAATTCTATAAAACTTTAAATCTGTCAATAATAAATGAAGATTGTTTATAAGTATTTTTGATCAAGGAATAATCTGTTTTTGTTAATGGATTTTATTTTCAAGTAAATCAACTATTTAATTCAAACAAACTAATTTTTCTTTTGCGAATTTTGCTGAAGGTTTTAATTGTTAGTAAATAATAACAACATCTTATATTGTTTAATTGTGTTATCCTTTAATTTTTGCATTGTACGTTACCACCTCTCCCAAAATATTATGAGAAGTGGTTGTATTTTGAGTTTATTGTTGTGTTTTTTTCCCCTACAAAATCATAGCAGGATATGACCATTTTAGTGAGATGAGTTGTATTTCCCTAACGAACGAAACACCCGGTGGTCTCGAGACAAGGGTCATTGTGACATCGTCGGAGATAGCCGAGGTAAAAGAGTTTTAAAATGAGCATATAAGATTAGTTACAATGTATTATTAAACACAACTCCTTTAAAAAACAGTAATTATTTGTGATACTGTAGTCGCATGGTAGTGGCAGAAACTTTGAATAGTAACATATATTTAATGTTAACTTTTTCAGAATTTATAGAACAAAGTTTTAAATAGTACATGTCAAGCTGCACGTTTTTCACTTTCTCAAACGAAGGTAACAATACCCTTTGTATTTTTATTTTTATAGTAATTAACGCTACTAACATAAAAAAAAACTAGCAGTGAGGAAAATAACTGTTTTCAAATATTTACCCCATCCTGGTATACAGATTTTTAGGGCAGTGAAAGCGATCTTGACCAATTTCTCTTTAGGAAGGGAAATTGGCTAAACGCGGTGGACCCTGTTTTGGGGTTGTGGGGCAAGCAAGAGACCTCGCTACTCATTTAAAAGGGACACTCGTGGTCAAGCCATCAACCAGACTGGACGTGTGGTAGGCACTCGCTTTTTGGTAGTCAAACAGTACATAAGTGACAGTAACACCTCTTGGTTTTAGCGTAAATCATAGATAGAATTAGTAATTCACAATATCTTAACCACGAGTAACTTATATTTCAATAAATCAACATAAATTAATAACTTTAATATTCATTTTATGCGTTATAGCACCATACATTAATAATCAATAATATAACCACATAATACCGTTGGTAGGATCGTAAATACCTGGCGCCCGAATAAAGTAATATCGCGCCGATTTGTAACAAACGCAAGAGAATCGAAGTCGATCAGGTTATAAACAGTAGCCCCATGGCTTCTTTGGTGCTGACTGACAGCTCACAGCTGACAACTGATGGCTTTAAAAAGCTACCAGACCAAATTATGTATCCCTACGCCGAACCATACGATCTGCAAAAAAACATGTTTTTAGCAGCTGTCACTTATGACAGTCAAAATTTAGGTATATACCTAAATGTTGACTGTCAGAAGTCATCTGTGAACTGTCAGTCAGCACCAAAGAAGCCATGGGGCTACTGTACTAAACCGGTCAGGATCCAAACCAAGGACGTCCGGGGCAGATACGACGCGCTGCTGAAACACAAAACTAAACATTTACTTATTGATGTTCCACACATGTTTAAAATTTGTTTTATTACATCAATTTTGTTATAATGAATTAGATAAAATAGTGTCAAGATAGGATATTTGAGTTGCATTGTATAATGTTTAAATCGGTACAAACTAAGAAATTCATAGCAATTATTTTCCTGATAGGCAGGTAAAGGTACCACTCCAAATTATCAAATAGTTCTTAAAATAATGTTAGAGTTGGTGAAATGAGAGTTGTTCAAATCTTTCAAAACTAAGAGAAAAAAAACCTTACAAGGGTGGTATAAAACCTAAACTCAGCAGGAAACTTGGCAGGAAGGTAGAGAAATTGCCTCATACAACCAGAAAAATATAAAAATAGGAAGTTTAAAAATGCGGCACTGGGAATTTGAGGGTATTGGGAGGGGTGGGGGGTCTAAATAAAGAAAAAAAAGCCTTATAGGGAAGGTAGATAATTGTAATTGGGCAGCCATGTAAATAATCAAATGGGTCTTAAAATGTGAAATTTCAAAATTGGAGTTGGTGAAATGGTGAAGGAGGGTTCAAAACTTTTAAAACTAACAGAAAAAACAACGTAAAGGATAGTATAAAATTTAAACTTGACAGAAAGGTTAAGGGGCTACCCCAAATAACAAAAAAGAGTCTGACAGTTTCATATTTCAAAATGGGACTCTGGATAAAAGGGGGGATATTTCCTTATCTTGGAAATTGGGGGTATTGAGGGATCTAATTATAGAAAAAAGCCTTTTAGGAAAGGTAAATAATTGAAATTTGGCAAGGAGGTAGATAATCAAACAGGTCTTAAACTTTGAGATTTCAAAGTTGGAGTTGGTGAAATGGGGAGGGGGTTCAAAACTTTAAAGACTAGGAGAAGAAACAACTTTAAATGGTGATACAAACTTTAAACTTGACAGTAAGGTTAAGGGACTACCCCAAATAACCAAAATAAGTTGATAGTTTCAAATTTTAAAATTGGAATCTGGAAAAAGGGGAAAGGGGCGGGATATTATATTAATAATATAAAGCGTTTGCCATGAGCGTTGCGAGGTATCTCCCTCGCCCAGAGGTTTAAGTTTCAAAATTAGTAGTCTCTGGGCACGAACATATATACTTCTAGGCAGGAATTTTACCATTTATATTATATTTAATATATATGACACTTTTTAACTTTTGTACTTACTTACCCCTTTTACTATTTTTTTAAAATTATTAGATTTCTACTTTATTACTCTGTTTATCCTTTGTAAGATTCACTTCGCGGGCACCATTCTATCTTTCTTTCATACCACCACTTAGGCAGCCACTTTTGTAGTGTGTTATTCGGGTTCGCAATTCATGCCCCGTGGAGGGCAACACTTTTACAATGCTATCTCGTGCCTATGCGTTGGTAGCCAGTTTTGAAATGCTCTTGTTCACAATTCGTGAGTTTTGTTATTATATTATGATTAGATTGATGTGATTTGTCGTCAGGCTATAAATTGAAATCACTTAGGTTAGTTTAATGAATTTAATCAGTTGTATTGAACAAGTTGAATTCGCGATCCGATATCACACGCGCTTCTATTGCACTCATAAGGGAGCTGGGATGGTTAAAATGTGATTGGATCAAGATTTATCTAACCTTGTGACAGACGCGGAATATTTACGGTCCTGATTCAGATTCGGTGATTAATACGTAGGTCCTGACTGCTCGGTGACTATTACGCAAGTGTCCTCACCTAAGTTTTACAACAGTGTTGTTGACGAAGATTTTTTGCTTCTAGAACGTTCGAATAACGTGATACAATTGTCCCTTTTCCTTCTTGGTTGGGTGGCCGATAGAGAGATAGACGGAAGAATGTTGCACCACGTAGATATTTACTGTGAAATATAATGTAAATTAAATAAATTGTTAATATTATTACGTTGGATTAGGTCTGATTATCTTAATTAATTGATCAAAAGGGAGGTGTAAAATATTATAATATTACACCTTTATGTTATTTTTGCACCTATCACGCATTTTTTAACTTAAAATATTTCTCCGGGGCATAACCGTAGTTAAAGTAAAAAGTAAAGGTAAAAAGACAAAAAATGGTAAAAAAGAGTAGATGTAAGTCTAATTAAAAAGGGTAATAAGAACAAATAAAAACAAAAATAATAAAGGGGCAAAAAGGGTAAATATTGAAAAAAAATAATAACTAAATCTAATAAAAATAAAAAGAGTATAAAGGTTAAAAGGAGTAAAATAAATAAAAATAAAGAAGGTATAGAGGTTAAAAGGGGCAAAATAAATAAAAATGTTAAAAAACTGAAAAGTGGCCAAAGGGCCAAAAAGGGTTAAAAAAAACGTACACATGGTAGAATGGATTAGTTGGTATATAGGATAAAGGATTTAAAAGGGTATACAGGTAGATTAAAAAAAATAACACGGGGGGAAATGGGGAAAATTTGTGTGAAAGGTAAACGGTAAAGATGTGGTAATTAAATGCTGAAATAATTTTGATTGGATTTAATTACAACCCTTTAACAACTGATTATTTATGCTCTTGCATTGTACTTTAATTTTTATTAGCACCAACAGGCAAGAGTTCAAAGTATTGTGTATAGAGAAGTTATGAATTAATCTTCAAAAGTAATATCGGCTTTTAAAACACGTTCAGATTATATCTATATTTAGACATTGTGTATTAAGTCAGCCCTCCATCACGTTTTGTTTAACATTTCAAACCAATAAAGGGTTAATATTTAAACATAATTTATGGTTTGGTTACTTATTCCCTGTGGTTAAATTTAAATACTAAGAATAAAAAGGTACCTTATAGATTCCCTGTGCGAAGAACGGGTACACCAGCTAGTATTGTAATATAATCAAAATGGTTTCAAAGAAAGTAAGATATTTGGTGATGAATACTAAATTAACACAGTTCATTGGGAAGATTTTTCACTTTAATATAAATTTAAGAGTAAGATTTTTTTTAAATAATCATATATATATTTATTTAGCACCGCGTCTTACTACCCGTTTGGGTTATACGCATAAGAGCTAATTACGCTAATGGGTTAGGAATTGATAAGGTTGAATATAGAGGAAGTGAACCCGCATTTACGTGGAGGGCGAGTGGAAAACCATTTAGGAAAAGCCACCCCCAGTTCCCCCGACCGAGATACGAACCTCGATCTCCCCGTCCTTGGCAGTCAGACTCAACAAGATTAGCACGTTAGTTAACTACGCCACCGAGGCGGGTAAATAATCATATAACACCGTTATAAATACAGGAAGCAAATTTTTAATAAATCTGCCCTTTTACTAGGAAAAACAATTATAATCATTCTTAGAACTCTTTATTTAAAATTAACAGCCAATTCATTATTTAAAAAAAAAACATTATGTTAACAATCTGGTCTCTATAAAATATAATGCAAATTGACTAACTAAATAAAAGCATGTTTCATAAACATGTATGAATAAAAAGTGAAACAAATCAATATAATTTGTATATATAAGGCAAATCCGAAAAATAATGTTCACCCTAATCTCCTTTTTCCATTAAAAATTATTGAACAGGAAAGAAAAAGTCACGTGAATTCTGAGAAAGTCAAACATTCAGCGTTGCCAATTTTTTATACTTAATATCTTACTAGAGCCCCTAGTCAAACATATATTCATACACACGAAATGTCAATACTTGTCCCGTAAAATAATTTAGAGCCGGGGTGGACAACCCTGTCGCTAATCGCCACAAGTGGTGAATTGACCAAAACAGCTTGGCGGATTTGAGTTTGACAGTTCTCACAGTAGAATAAACATTTCCCTGACGCCGTGTGCTGGTTTCAGCTTAACTCTATAATACAATAAATTTAAAACTTTTTAGTGTAATGTGTTTTAACAAATTAATAATTTGAAACCTACAAACAATGTACACAATGTTCTAGTGATTTATAACCTATGAGTCCTACACGCTCCGTATTATCCGAGTTTTTTCGTATCCGAGGTAGGTTCGGTCCCAATGATCTCAGTTAATCGCGACTCTACTGTAGATTGTTTACGCATGTGAAGTACTTAACGCAATAGAAATAAAGTATAGCTCACCTGCGTGGCCTGTAGATTACAGTGTAAAACAAAACATAAAATGTCTAGGGAATGTAAGGGGAAGATGAGGCACTCTTTTGACACTCTTCGAATACCGAAGCTGACGGTAACAGTTTATAGTACAAGTGTTTTGAATATGCATGAAAAATATTCGGGAAGGGGGTGGGGCTTAATATAGTCTCAGCTCNAACTGCCACATTTTGGTTCACAAATTATACAAAAAAAAAGAGCCAACTATCCAGTAGAATAGACTGCTGATGACAGGGATATCGAGGTTTGAATCTCTGTCGGGTGTACTGAGTTTTTTTTTATAAAATTGATTTTCACTCTCCCTCCACCCAAATGGGGATACATTTCCTTGAAATAGAACCTTCCTAATCTCTAAAACAACTAGCGTAATCATTACTTAAGTGTATATAACCCGAACGGGTAGAAAAACGCGGGGTTGAAAAACACACAAAAAACTATACACTTACTTTCAATAAAAACATCTATCAATAGAAGCGGCACATGTCCACCAGCCACTTAAAATGACGTGAGTAAAAATATGTGTTAACTTGAGTTTGCTGTAGGTTTTGTTCCTGCATTCAATTCTTCTGAGGCGAGCCGTCGTCACCGAAGCGAATGGTTGGTTTGGTTGCCGGGGTGGTGCGCTGATGTCAGACCTTTGTTGGGGCGTCTTGCTACACTGACTCCAGATAATTCACCCACTACTTATGTTTCTACGGCGAGAACAAATAATGCTTTTGTTTGCTGCCCGACTCCCCCCTCCCCTCCCACTAAACCACTCGTTCTAGCTTCTTTGTACGTGTGTACACACAAAAAGGGGGTGGGGGATGTTCTTTGTAAATTCCCCCTTACACTTTCTGTTTCTTGGTTGAGGAGTTTCAAACACAGCCGCAGGAGTTTCAGAATACATGTGGCAGCCTGAAGCTTATAGAGACACGGTTTCCTGTTTCACTAGAATAACATGTCACTTTAGGGACTTGTGAGTTTGTATTTTAATTTTCTACTAAATTGTATGTAGGGGAATGGGCCTGCAGGTATACATCTAAGAGACGGATCCAAAGTTCCTTACTACTCCACTTCCCTAAAAATATCAAAGAACACTTTATCAAGACATTAATTGTAAATGAAATATTTTTAATAATTGAGCAATAAATTACCATTATTAATATCGATGAATTATTTACGAATCATACACTAAGGGCGTTTTAATCAAAGAACCGAAAGAACGTTGTCAATACAATTTCCCCCGAAATTGATTTCTGTTCACTTTGTTATATGTATGATTTAATGCTTTATACCCCTCCCCCACCTCTTTCTTCACCAGTAAATGGATCTTATATACATACCTCAATGGAGATATATATTAGAGTTGTGAATGTGAGGAATGTCAGGCCCCTCCACCGTGGTTCGGATTCCACGTTAAACTGTAGGTCCTCCATTTCATCTCACAATCACCCTACCATTGCACATTAGCGTAAGTGCGTATAACCCGAACGGGTAGTAAGACGCGGTGCTAATAATAATAATCTATATTAGAGCTTAAATAATGTAAATTATCTCGAATATTATTTAAACTAATCACAATTTAAATATATTTTACTGTAGGCTTAGTGTTAGAAATTTTGTTTTAAGTGCGAGTACAAACTCTACATGTATTAGTAATTCCAAAGCTATTTCACTTTAATGACAAACTGCGTATGACTTAAAACCAAATTGATATTAACTTATGCGATAAAAATAAGATTTACTTTAAAATTATTGAACTTATTTTCACGCTGAAAACATATTTAAATATTATTATAATTACTGTATTTGATGATGACTAATATTATGTAGACTTAAGTTAATCTTTGTTTTGGATACTTAGAAATGTTTACTATTCCCTTGAATTTTGTCAACACTAATAGTTCTAGTATTTTCTATCAACTACTTAAAATATCTACTTGATGTAAGTAGGATGATTAAGGAAAAGTTTAAGAAAATTAATTTTTACTCTATATTTTAGAAGAAATTAAGTGAATTGTCCTCCCACCAATCAAACAATCTTGAAACTATCTATCATCGTAGCGATAAGGGATGGTTAGATTATTATAAAATCCTCTCCAACTTTTTTATTTTGATACATGTTTAATCTTCCTACAATTTACAAGCTAGGAACACAGGGTTAGTAGGAATAATTTTGAAAAAATCATTCCACATGTGTCTGGAGAAAGGATGGAAAGTCACTAATGTGGATATAGTATCGTCCTTGGTCATGATTGAACCCCGGATCAACGTTAATCGTGCTAATTATGATACCAACTTTGCAATTAATCAATTATTTTAGTAGACATCAGAATGTTTGGTTTATTTACGGTCCTATTTTATCAGAAAGGGCCTTTTGGAAAATATAAATATATATATTAAGCTGTCAAAATTGATAACATTTTAATATATATAGTTTGTGTTATTTTATAAGTATTGTTATCATCTATCAAAAATGACCGCTGCAGATCTCATGACTTGACGTACGTGAAAGTAGATCAAGCAACTTTTCTAGCTGTCAGATAAGGCCCTTCGTATGAAAATTGGACTACAATTATAATTAGTACGTATCTACAACTAGATAGATAGTTTATTAGGAGAGATTACACAGCTCACGCAAGTACGACATGAATGAAGCGTGGCTCGTTGAATACCTTTTCTCGACTATTACCGAGAGTTTAACGACGCCAATCAGGGCGCCGCAAGGCTTTTCTAGGCTGAAGCCAATTGTTACCCCAAAGAACAAGATAGAAAGTCCACACGGTTTACTAAAAATGGATCAATAGTTCCATAGCTTACCGCTAGAAAGTACTTCTATGATGTCAACGAATATTAACACACAGGTTGCAAATAATTGTAATAAACGGTACTCTCCTTATGGGATCACATTTCAATAAATGTAATTTAGTTGATGGATGACACCTGGACACGGAAATATAAACCGGGACCTTTGGTTTAGCGAACCTGTGCGTAATTACAATGATTTGCAACCTACCCGCTTCGGTGGCATAGTTAGCTAACGCGCTAGTCGTGTTGAGCTCGATTGCCGAGGACGGGGAGATCGAGGTTCGAATCTCGGTTGGGTGAACTGGAGGTGGGTTTTCCCTAAATGGTTTTCCACTCTCCCTCCACGCAAATGCGGGTTCACTTCCTTTACATTCAACCTTCCCAATTCCTAACCCATTAGCGTAATTAGTACTTAAGAGTATAACCCGAACAGGCAGTAAGACGCGGGGCTAAATAATAAATTTGCAACCTGTGTGTTTATATCCATTGAAATTTCGATTTAAAAATTACAATCTTGTATTTTATACTTGGCGGCATAACAGCCTTCCTGAGTCGCAAATAGCTGTGGTTTATGATAGCTCGCGAGACAATTGTTCAATCGTATGTAGCTGACTATTCCACACGTCTATCACAAACTCAGCTTTAAGCTATGGTTGAAGAATGACTTTAACCAAGGAATAAATCCTAGATAGCTCATTGGCAGAGTATTGGCGTGCTAATTTAAAGGTCACGGGTTCAATTCGCATGTCCGTGTGTTATTTTTCAACTAGTTTAAATTAATTTCTACGATTTTTTTTAGCACCAATTCTTACTACCCGTTCAGCTTGTACGCCTATGTACTGATTACACTAATGGGTTAGGGATTAAGAAGGTTTAATTTAGAGTAAATTCACCCGCATTTGCGTTGAGGGAGCGTGGGAAACCATTCAGGGGAAAAAACCTTAGTGCACCCGACCGGGATCGAACCCCGATCTCACTGTCTTCGGCTGTGTAGTCCAACATGAGAGTAGCGCATTAGACCATGCGGCCACCGAAGTGGGTTACGATGGTTTAAATGAGGGAGTAGGAGGTTTACAATTTAGTCTTTTAATCCTTTCCTTCAAGGTCATGGCCAGGCTAGTAGAGGAAAGGAGGAAAAAATAAGAAACTTGGAAAACATTAGCAATCCTGGTGGAGAGATAGTCGCTATTAATTTAAAGCTCTCAGTTTTATTCACCGGGCTGGCGACTTATTGATGTATATGTCACGACTCAAACATGAAGTCTAGCCACTTTGGAACTGAGCGGCCACCGAAATCAGCCAAAACCCGTAATATATAATACCTAATTAACCAGTAGGTCGGGCTTTGGCCGGCCAGTTCTAGATATGGCCGTATGAAACTGGCCAATTCAAATATCTTTTATCTCACTTGTATTTGTAGTTGATGCATAGATAATATAGTAAGTACCCTGTCTCAACTTGTCACAACCACGTGAATTAAAGGAGCACTTCGGAAACTAAGAAGGATGTAGTGGCCCTTTCGCACTCTAACTGGCCAGAATGCGAATTTAGATTTTTCCCCATCAATATTCCAAGATTGGGCTGGATCAGATGGCCAATGTGCGAAGAGTAACATTTATATACACATTCAATGGTTTAGGTTAGGCGTATATTATATATAAAATATTAAAATGTTAGGTTTAAATGCTAGGTAAACCTTAATTTTTGGTTCTGTAGAAAAACGTAAATTTTGATTAACACCAAGGTGGTTTGATATTTTGAGCTTTCTCTTAACATTCAGACAACCTTGAACAAAAGAGTTTGGCCTTGCTTGCTAATTGTACATTGTCAACCCTGAATAACAAGGCACATTCAAAAAGACCAGCATTTACATACTGTTTAACTGCGGTACTTTTCTTTGTGTATGTACCAGTCTAGGCTATATTTACACTAGATGGGGTAAAAATGAGGCAGGTAGGAGTTATACTAAATATAGCCGCATTTGTGGGGAGGGAGAGTTGTATCATTTAAGAAATAGAAAAAAATACCCTCATTTCACCTGGGTGGTATTCGAACCACCACCTTCCCGTCACTCGCAATCTAGTAATTTGCGAGGACACCTTCAACCACGTGCCCATATACAAGCGTAGCTACGAAACCATGATGTTTGTTAATATAATAATCTGTTGTCAACCACAGTGGTTCGGGATAAAGTACTCGCCTCAGGACCCGATGTTCGTGGGTTCAAACCCAGCAAGGGTCAACGGATTTTTCTTGAGTGATATATATCCGTATCACAACTTCCTTTGGAGGGGAAGTAAAGCCGTTGGTCCCATGTCGAATATGGTATGTAAAAGAACCCTGTAAGGTATGTGAAAATACCTTTCCCGGAAAAATTGGTAGGCCCTTTCACTCTCACGCATAGAAATTCTTGTGTACTGATATAATAAGTCGGTTCAGAAAGTGCGCGTTAAATACCTATAATAAATTAAATGAAATGAACGATAATATGTTTGCGATATAAAAAATACGTTCAAGTTCAATTAAGTGGAAAATAAGCAGCCTGAAGACGAGAATTATAGTCGGTCATGTGTCAAGGCAATCATTTTTCTTTAAATCGAGTTTGTTCCCCACTATCAGGACTGATTGTGTGGATAAACATAATGTATTAGTTTATTATACACATGGATTAAGTAATAATAGTCGAGGTTTATGGTAAACTTATTCAATGTAAGGCCCTCCCCCTACCCCCTACTATCAAAGTTGTCACTCCAACGACACCACTGCATTCAATCCCTCTAGCTCTGCGCGGGAACTGCTTCTGTCTTTTCCGCACCAGCAGCCACCATGCTTAGGTTTCAGTTTAATGAAAGACAAGAGGAAACATATAAACTATAGGAGAACCAAAGGATAGGAGGGGAAAGAGCGGTGGTTCGATTTGTCAGTAAACCTATCCCCTCCCTCCGTATGGTTTTCATTCAAAAACCTATTTGCGCCACCAAGCTTGAAGACTGTGTGTGTGTGTGTGTTTGAGGGTGCAGCAAAGAAACCGCGGGAGAAAATGAATTCAATGAACGCTTTTACAGAATTGCTCTTCCAGATTTCTGATAAAGATGAGATGAAAAAGCATCGGTAGGTTCCTTTGCTTTTTCTAATTTCGCTCTCCTTCCAGCTCACTCACCTCTCCTCCTATCTTCTTTAGCGTCTAGTAAATGTGTGTGTGTGTGTGTACTGGAGTCAGATTATGAGAGATCCTTTCTTCGAATCCCAGGTCTTTCATCAGTTTTCCTCTTCCCCTCCTCCCCCTACTCGGTCTATGCCACCGCGAACTCGGCTGGTGTCCCCCTCCCTCTCTTCAACCTTGAGCTATTCATCTACCTTTCTTTTATATGCACTTGTGCACTGCAAAACGAAGCGTTGGAAAGCTATAGAGGGGGAAGGAGGAGAAATTCTGGTGCTACCAATGTTCAGGGACCTTTTGAAAGTCATTCGAAATTGAATTTTCGGAACACAATAAACATCTCGACATAATGTCATATTACTTTTTTTTTCCTCCTCTCTTCACCTTCTAAATCCTTTACAACTGTTGTGAAATCATGTTATTACATACAACAACAATACTAGTTCCGCTCTGCGTATTTGGTTAGGAATGCGATTTTGTATAGTACGATGAGACGTAGCGTAGGGATACAAATATGTTCGTGTGTAGAGTCCATTCGCCACAGGAGTGGTAGTAACTGACAGATGATAAAAGATGTAAAAACTGTTAAAAGAAAAACCAAATTTAAAACAAATTATTTATTGTGAAAATTTTGACTGCCAAAAGTGACAACCAACATATGGTATTGCAGATCATATGGTTTTGGTGAATGGATACAATAGGGTAGATTTGGTAACTTTTACTAACTGTCACCTACACTCCTAACGTAGATGTGGTGTAGTAGCTTTTTTTTTTGTACATTATTTATATTTCATACGTTCTTTCCAAAATTACCACATATTCATCCATATTCTTGTTGAAATACACACAGTTCTCCTTCCCTTTTAGCTTAGTCTTTAAAATATTTTAATAACAATAATCAAAACAAAATAAGACTGAAATGTAAACATTATCATTTCTAAACAAACGGCTCTAGATAATCTTAGTGCCTCGTTCAGGCTATACGCACATATTAATTACGTGAATTAAATATAATAATTAAGGTATCGTTTTAGAATAAATGTACCCTAATTTTCATGGAAGTAGTGGGAAATCATTTAAGAAAAATAACCTTGAACATACACGACCAGGATTCGAACCCCAATATTTCCAACACCGGCAACAGGAGAGTGATGCGTTTGACCATGCGACCACCAATGTGGAGATATTTAATGTTAATTTTTAGAACAAAGTAAGTTATTATATCAGCACACAGTTTTTAACAGCTTAATTTATTATTTTAGCTATAATAATAAGTTCCTCGCACTAGTGGGCACGCGAATAAAGGCGTCAGTCCTACCTGGTTTGCCAGTGACAAAGATATCTGAGTTTGAATCTCTACCGCGGGCTTACTGTTATATTTTTTCCCTTCATGAATAATTCCCATCCACCCTCTACACGTATGTAGATACATTTTCTTTAAAGCTTGCCGCACACTGGATCGGATCGGAACAGAACGCATTGGAAGTTTTTGACTACCTGAATTTTATAGGAGGCCCGCACACATGCTCGGATTGGTTTGGAAACGTCAACGTCGGGTCGGGTCGGAACGGAACAACAAATCGGTTTGCCAGGAGCGAATATTTTGACGGATTCCGAAGCGATGCGCATGCGTCCCCATCATTGGACTATTGCATCATCTACACTCGCGCTCATTTTACACCTGTTGATGTTCGTTTCCTGTTCCTCGACAATTTTTGCTTATTTAATAAAGTTTTTGGACGAAGAAGTAATCAATTTATTTCAACAGTGCCCTTTAATTTGTTACATTGCTAACAAACATTAGTACGACTGTGTTAAAAAAGAAAAATGCGTGGGAGTAAATATCGTATATTTTAAAGTTGCATTAATAATAAGTCGTGCACTCAAAGTAATTTGGAAGTCGCTTTTTCTTCCACTTAATCGGCATCGGCAGCAGCACACCAAACAACCAGCATTACATGCTCTTAACTGCTGTTATCACTCACTATCACCAAATCACTAAAATTGATATACCTTTTTGGTCGCTGTCCTCCGACCGACATGAATTGAATTCCGAACTAGTGTGCGGACAAAACTCGTTTCCGTTCGTAGGGTGCTGATTCCGACCGTTCCGATTCTATTCGGTGTGTGGCAAGCTTAAACATTCCTTTTCTTATCCTTATTATTATTATTATTATTATTATTATTATTATTATTATTATTATTATTATTATTATTATTAGCACTGCGTCTTACTACCCATTCGGGTTATACGCACTTACGCTAATGTGTAATAGTAGGGTGATTGTGAGATGAAATGGAGGACCTACAGTTTAACGTGGGATCCGAACCACGGCGGAGGCCTGGAATTCCTCACATTCACAAGTTGTGTTTAATACACGTCTTTTCAGAGGTAAAGGAAGGGTTTGGCAATCAGATAAATCTGTGCCGGGACCGAGGATTGAACCCCGGACCCTCAGCACAGAAGTCCAACAACTTACCCCTAGAGCACCAGGTCACCTTCTTATCCCTATTCCATTTGTGAAAATAAGACAATATCTCGAATGGGAGTAATACGTGCAGCACATAAACAACATTATCATTATCTTTTTAAATCATAAGAGGTTGGAAAAAATTTAAAATAAAACTATCGTTTTTATTCAATTCAAAATAAAAGCATAATAATTTATTAAAAACCAAACACCCCTTTTAACACCCCTAACTGTGATCCGAGTTCTAATAAGGTGCGTCGGGGGTGGTTTTCACCCGAATAAATTGTTAGCATCACGTCTTACTACCCGTTCGGGCTATACGCTAATGTTTTTAGGGATTAGGAAGGTGATATTTAAGGGAAGTGTACCCACATTTGCGTGGATAAAGAGTGGAAAACCAATTAGAAAAACCACCCTCAGTACACCCGACCAAGATTCGAACCTCGATCTCCTCGTCATCAGCAGTCTTGTCTAATGTGAGAGCAGCGCCTTAGACCATGCGGCCACCTACTTGGGTCCCATATAATAATTAATAGTAGGCCTAATATAAGTACGTTGCAAACTTCCTTGAACTCCACTATTCTCAGCCTTTTCCTTCAATTTTGTTTTTTGTTTTTTTTTGCGTCTTTCTGGGTATCCAAGCTAATCACATAAATTTACTTTATTGATATATGGATGAGTAGGATAAGCTAGAATGTAGAGGAAATGTACCCACTTGTAAAGAAAAGAGTGGAAAGCCGGCTAGAAATATAACCTTTGGTACACCCGTCCGAGATTTAAACCCTGACATTCCTCCCGTTAAAAAAACAAACCAAATGGCTTTGAAATCCTAACCCGCATGCCCACCGATGCGAATATTTTTATCTACTCCAGGTCATTCACTATAACTTAATAATTATTAGTTACGCCTCGAACACTTTTATTTGGTTCATCTAGTCTTCATCTACGACAAAACTAGTCATTGATTAGTCTAGTCAAGATTGATCCCCTTCGCAAATCATTCTTTCTGTTCTTTTCACCTCATTTACCCTTTCTTCTCCGAAGGAGGTGGGGTGTCTTTGTTAGGGGGTGAAAATAAAAGGGTTTGTGGGTGAAAAAGAGGATAGGGACGTGTGCTGGTGGGGGTAGTAGCATAAAGGAAATACGGCATCAGACGAGCTCTAGGTTATTAATAAAGTTCTCCCAAGTCGGCGGAGGCTCCCGTTGGAAAGCTTCATTGTGTTAGCCCTTTATGATCCAAGTCTAATAAGCAAGCGCACGCGGAAACTAACAAAAGTTGCGGTCAAATGCTACAGCAGCAAGATTCACGCATAAACATGGTTGAAAAAGGAGGGTAAGGGGGTGTAAGAGAGAGAGAGAGAGAGAGAGAGGTTGAAAAGGAAAATGGGCGGAGGGGAGATTGGGATAGGGGTGGTGGTTCATATCTTGCTCAACTTCGTGTAACCACCCTCACCCTCTCTCCAACCACTTTACCCCTTTACACCCGCACTTCGTGGAAACCTCCTCTCCCCTTACTCCTTTCCCACTATTTTTTTTTCGTACCCCATGACTGAACACACTCACATTCTACCCACTCCTCCACCCCTTTTGAATTTTGGCGACAATGCATCGCAACTGGGCTATTGTTTTTCCTAGAGAATAATGGGAAATTCGTTGGGAAATGTCAGCCTACAGAGTTTCTGAAGGCTCTCTGTCGAGAATACTTGGCCGTTTAGCTCGTTCTAGCACTGTTCGCATCTGTAGCGAGTGCGACTGTGCTCTGATATACTTCCATAAAGGAGTAAATAGTTGTGTTCTTATTCTACTGGTTAGTGATGTTATAGTTTTAATATTTCACTTGGTTTTATATATATATATATATATATAT
>CABFWB010001979.1:45793-63863 GCA_902151455.1 Timema bartmani
AACTGTAGGTCCTCCATTTCATCTCACAATCACCCTACCATTACACATTAGCGTAAGTGCGTATAACCCGAACGGGTAGTAAGACGCGGTGATAATAATAATAATAATAATAATAATAATGTTGACGAATATTTTTGCTTCTAGAATGTTATAATAATGTGATACAATCGTACCTCGTCTTTACCCCCTTGTATTTCTCGCTTGGGTGGCCAATAGAAAGAGAGACAAAAGGATGTTGCACCACGTAGATATTCACTGTGAATTTATGTCAATTAAATAAATTGTTAATATTATTACGTTGAATTAGATCTAATGATCTTTATTAATTATTGAAAAGGAATGTGTAAAATATAATCGTTAAATAATCAAGTAACCTAAGAAGAAACTTTGAAAACAGTATTAAAAATTCAAATAATTCAGTAGGCCTATAAAAAAAGTAACTTATAAATAATTCTTATTTGAAGAACTCAATTTTTTTTTAAATAAAAATACTGTTCATACTTTAATTTAATTTTTCTTAAGAATGTTTTTTTTTCCTTCAAAATGTCTTCGTTACTTCAAATTTTGTTTTTGAAGTCTTGGAAAAAGTGGACTAAATGTTATCTTGTTATAATCATCGCTTGTAATATTTCGACGCTCAGTTGTATATTTTAAAAGATTTACAAATTATTAATTATGGAAACAAAAATCGTTGTTTGGCTGCATTCGTCCGTGGAAGACAAACTTAGGCTACCGTACACAATTTTTCTCAATTTTTCAAAAGGAACACTCTTACTTGAAAGCTGCTTGAATGTTCTCCAATATTCAAAACAAGACGCTTTTAAAAAGCTGGGACGTTTTCTGGGACTTTCACAAATGTGGGAGAGAGTGCTGAGTCCTGGAACCATCCCGAAAAATTCTGCAAGAATGGTCACGTTGGGGCGCCGTCAACGAGGAAGAGATGCTACCAGAACAGGGCAGGTTTTTGTAACTAATGTTTATGAATGGTAAAATATATACAGTAAAACCCAGTTAGACCAAACCCTGGTAGTCCAAAATTCCAGATACTCTAAACACACTTTTTGGAAAACGGGAAAAAAATTAAGTCAAGTGAAATATATTTCATTGGTTATCAAGCTCAAAGCTAAAAGATAGTTGTAAGAAGCAGTGATATCGGATAATAAATGCGTAATATATACATGTATTAAACACATTGTTTTACTGTATATAAACTTGATTACAGTACATATTACGTGCTATACATCAGTTATATAAATGAAAATTTGATTAAATTCATTCAACTGTAATTTTAAAATTCGTAAAAAATACTGTATCCCTGTATTCTTCCTTTTAATCAAACTTTTCGCTGATCCGGACAAGTTTCAGTCTCATTTAGTTTGGATTAACAAGTTTTTAATATTAAGAAAAGCAACCAACGCACATGAGGTGCGTATATAGGAAGAAAACAAGATGAAGGACAGTTGTGTAATAAAAACACACATCACTCAGTAAACACCTGACGCATATGCCAGTAATATATTAGGAATGTCAGTTTATGAATTACAAACTTGCTTTTTTGCGGTTAATATTGAGGAAAAATGTAGCTATACTATCAGTATTATTTTATAGGTCAATCTATACCAAAAGGGACAGATTTATATCACACAACTTGACGTATAAATATATGAACGTAGTTTTAGTAAATTTTGAGCTGTCAGATAAGGCCTTTTATATTATGTTCTAATTAAATATGTGATACAGAAATAATTCTAAGACATAGATTAGTCTGTAACCAAGTTTATCCAATTTATAGTTGTGACAATAATGACAATTTAAAATAGATATAATATAAAATACGTAAAAATTAAATATATTTCTTTAAAATGTAAATTGAGTACAACATTTGTATCAAAAATTGCCCTTTATTTTGCATATACATGGAAATATTGGCGGGACTTGAGAAAGTTTAACCCCACCAAAATAAAAATAAGGGGTGCCCAATCACCCTTAACCCCCCCGGTTCCTGAGTACCTGCTCTGCTTCCTGTGTGCTATATACTATTCATAAACACTAGTTAAAAAACCTGTCCTTGTACTGTCTCTCCTGGTATTCGCTCCATGTGCGTCCAGCCTTTCTGCCGTGGAGAAATAACACCAAACTTTATTTTACCTACTAAATAATTTCACCTATTGTCGTAGATATGTCTAATCCAGTTTTTTAATTTTTTTTACTGTTAAAAATTATAGTAAAAACATTAGAAAATAAAGTAGGTAGTTAAAAGAAGAAACTCGGCGCAAGTTTGAAAGTCTGTGTTGTAAAACTTTTTTTTTACAACTTTATTTTTATGAAGAAATATAAAAGAATGTACCTCTCCACCTCTTTTTTTTTTTAAATGTAATGAATTGTCTCATAATATATTTTAAAGGTAAGAGAGCAGGAAATGAAACAGTAGGGGATGACACAAGGAAGTAGGGTAGGAGTTGGGGTGCTGAGGAAGCGGAGGGTGGAAGGTAGGTGTAGCCTACTCTCACACACATATAGTTTTTTTTATATGTGTAGTGAAAATAGCGAAAATATAAATATTAATAATAGTAAAAAAAGAGTTTGAAAGGAATATCTTCGCTAGTGGTAGTGGTAGTACACAATACACAGGAGGAGCGACATCGCAGGAATAAAAGAACTCGAGGTATAATTGTGTAAATAAAAGGGAAGAAGAAGAAGGGGATATGCTGGGTGGATAAAAGAAAGAGTGAGAAGGGTAGAGTTTTTTTTTCTCTTCCAAAGGCCATGTGACGTGAAAAGGTAAGCAGTGTCTGTCCTCTAGCCAGCGGTAACAAAAGCAAAAGAGTGGCTATGGAGTGGAAGACTGCCTTTGCAAGGGAGAGGATGTAGCAAATGGACGTCATCCTAGTGGCACAGTGAAACAATGCAAGCACCAAAGAAGTGGGGGGTGGAAGGTCTGAATAGGGGGTGGGGGGCTTGGGACATCTACCCCTCTCTCCCCTTCAACCATCCTACAACCGACCCATTGTTGGGGTGGTGAACAATGCTACAGTAGAGCCAACACTGCAACTACCCCTGCTGGCCTGCTTTGATTTGACTTTCCTCAATCCTTCGCCCACCATCGTCTGTAGAGAGGACTATTGTCCTCCTTGGTCGCTTGTAGAACTCGATGACATATTTTCACTTTTTTTTCCCCTTCAAAAAAAATTAAATATTTATTTTACACGCCCTGTCGACTCTACCTTCGCATGACACATTGTTTCACACGATTAACAAGCGTGGCGTAGCTGTCATTTGTCTATGCTGAAAAACATATTTCTTTAGAAATTGTTAGTTTTTGTGTGTGTTTGCATATGAAACATTTTTGTCGACCCTTCTCTATAGATATATCGCTCACTCCTTTCAACAACGTCATATCTCAAAANATATGTCATACGTCCTAATGTGATTAAGCTGACGTAGCATGTTTGAAACATAAGCGGCTGCAATACAAATCTGTATCCAAGAAGAAGAAGAAAAGATAAGTTACATGTCTCTAAATTTTCGAGCAGAGCAAGGAAACGGTGACATAGACTTAGAGCGTAGGCCTATTACTATCCGATTCCTGCCGTAGAAAAGGGATCTAGTAAAAAAAAAATCTGATTGAAACAGAGTCCTTTTCAAAAAAACACAATTTCCCACCAAATGGGACTTAATCACCTACTGATTCTCAGGTGCGCATTGCGGGTGAACTCATTTTTATACACACCCTGAAATAATTTGACCCCTCGCCCCCTCTTCCCGCCCCCACCCCCACACACACCTATAATTTTATTTAACTCTTTTCTGATAGGAAGCTGAAAGATGGCCTTGCATCAAACTCCAAATAGCTTCTATAAACATCCAAATTAAAAAAAAATTGCCATAGAGTGGTCACGCTAAATATTTCACGAGGCATTTAATTTTTTTCCAGGATAAACTCACCCTAAATAGCATCTAGTAGCTTCTAGTTTTCAAAAATTTGTCAGTAGAGGGGGAGAGATTGCTCCCCCCATATGGCCTAGGGAGCCCAAACCCTAAAAAACTTGATTTTTTTCTTACTGCCCCTACCCTACACAAACAAGGTTTCTCCATCATTGCAGTTGCACAAATGCTTCATAGAGGTTGATAGTAGTAGGGGGAGACGAAGGGTGTGGGGACTGTATTAATTAGGCCTAAAGTATACGTAAACTATAGTTTCCCAAATGCTCACACCTGTTTCAAAAAATAACTTATTAATATATGTTGTATAGGCCTGTGTCATGTGTGTGCGTGTTGAAAACGTAAAAAACAAACACACAACGCACGAAAAACAGTTGATGCATCTCTTCCCGGATGGGATGAAAATAAATTCAACGTAGAGCAGGGGTTTGCCAGGATTAGCGCGGCTGCGTATTTACATTTAGTGCGGTACAGAGCGACTCGCATTTTCGGCGATATCATGGGTTCATTCCTCCTCACAACGCTTTCTCTCTTTCTCCTCTAAGCTGCTGTGTCACAATATAGACACACTACATTCGCGTGTGTGATTGTTCCATTGGATTCCCTATTCATGAGTGCCCATAAATGGTTGATAAAGGGGGCTTCAGCCCCCCCTTATCACTCTGAAATATTTACTCTTTTGGTAATTTGTATGAAAAAATTAAATAATGTATTTGGGATTTGGCTGCAATTTGCTATTAACAACTTTGAATCATCAATATCCAATAGGGATAAAAATGATAAAATGTAAATTTCCTCCCATTCCCTCTTCAACACTCTATTTTCATTTGTTCTGTTCATTAAACTTGTGAACAACATAATGTTTCTTTTCAATGGGTTCAGCTACAGCTTATTTTTTATCAATTTTTCAGAAACTTTTTTGCTGTTGCGAAAAATGGCTCTTGAAACTCATATTATAATTAGCTCAGAATCACGTTCAGATGCTATAAAATTCCCTATCACGAGGTTAAATTCCTGAAATTTCCTTTTGAAGAGGGAAGGGTGCCATACAACCTGCAGGTGGGGTTCTATTCCACCCCCCATTTAGAAAACCCACACGGGTGCCCTTGACATGGGCGTAGGGAGAATTTAATTTGGGGAGGAGAGTTAAAAACCGTAAGCCTATGTATGACATTACATTAAGACGTACTATTATATCCTTAGAAATAAGGACATTTTTATTCTATACAGTGGTGGTGGAACTTTATTTGAGTAAGTGGGGAGGGGGGCAAGTAACAACAAAGTTTTTAGGGACTTTTTACCCTCCTCTCCCCTAGTTAATGTTAGAAAATTGGATACTCCTAGAAGATATTTGTAGTGGTCTTCGTTAGAATTTTTTTGAAAACTATACTCTTTTAACGGCTATTTAGAATAGGGCTTCCCGAAATTGTTTGAAATTTGGATACTACTAGAGGCTATTTATAGTAGCCCTTTTCGGAAATTCTTTGAAAATTTTGATTCTTCTAAAGGCTATTTTAAGAAGTGCTCACCAACATTTTTTGTTATAAATTAGATTCCCTAGAATATATTTGAAGTGGTCTTAACCAGGAATATTTTTTAAGTTCGGAATGACTAAGATGCTATTTAAAGTATTTGCCTGATTTTTTAAATTAAATTCTTTTAAAAGCTATTTGAAGTGGTCTTCCACTGGCAAGTTTTTAAAATTGGAAGCCTTTGGAAGCTATTTGGAACGGTCCTCGCTTCGATTTTGTTTTTTTAACTAGATACTTATAGAATATATTGAAAGTGGTCTTCCCCCAATACATTTTTGAAAATTGAATGCTTTTAGAATCTATTTGGTGTAACCCCCGATTGGATTTAAAAATATTATATGCATATAGAAGTTATTTGGAGTGGCCCCGTTCGGGTATTTCTTTTTAAAATCGGATGCCCCTAGAAGTCATTTTTAGTGGAATTCTCTTGATACACGGCCACCTTTACGCTTCATAAACACAATAATTTGCTCAACCCTTCTGGTGGGATTCAAATCCACCTTCACTGAGCTTATTCTGCTGTTAAGCTTAATAATCATAAATATTTTTCACAACATTCCCATATTTTTAAAATATACTTTTATTTAAAATTAATATGTCCAAAAATAATTTCTTAAGTCCCTCTTATGAAAGTATTACACTGTTCTATGTATTTATAAAAAGTTATTTGATCAAACAAATATAACTTTGACAATCCTTAAAAGATCTTTTGTAAAATAATATATTTGACACATTTTTTACTATGGAACATGCTCTAGGGTTTTTTGAAAGAGAATTGTGAAACCCGTAAAATTAACCTGGAAATGCAAAGCGGTTAAAAATTAAATGGCTACATTAAGAATAGAATATTTTCTGATACTGACACAAACTTCACACTTAGGCTAGCATAAGTGTGTTTTTCTTTTTAATGTATTCTACCAATTTGGTGGACAAATCCTTTAAGGGTGTCACTGTTCATTCATAAATAATTTTGACATAATTTGCAATTTTTTACAATACTGTAACATTTTTGAAAAAATGTAATGCAATAACAATATTTTATCAAAGGAAGTGACAACTTTTTTATCCCATTATTGAATAAATAAATAGGTTTATTTTTTATATATGTTACCGTTAAAGCTAGAAACGTGAAGATTGCCGGTAATTGACCACGATTTCCATAATTCACTGGCTTACACTGGTGGATATTGGAAATGAGTGTTAGTTTATAGCATCTACCGGTGATTTTTGGAACCCCGTGCACCCTGGGGATTTGTAAAAACACAACAGCCAAGATTTTATTTCACTGCATTTACCTGGATATCAATAAATTGTACCCTAGAACCAAATGCCTCGTTATAGAGAAGTTGTAATAATTACACCACAAATGTCGTTACGCCCTTAGAACAAAAAATAATCATTCCACCATAATTTAAAGCTATTTAGGTTAAGTTAGCTTATATTAGGGTAGGTTAGGTAAGGTTAGGTGAGAATAGGGTAGCTTAGATTAGGATAGATTGTGTTAGGATGGATTAGGTTAGGATAGATTATGTTAGGGTAGGTTAGGTAAGGTTAGATGAGGATGGTATAAATTGGGTTAGGATAGATTATGTTAGGCTAGGTTAGGTAAGGCTAGGTGAGGGTAGGGTAGATTAAGTTAGGATATATTAGGTTACCATACAATTAATTCTCAATAATACACAAACACACACGGCACAATACACAGCACAACTGCAGCAGCACGCCGTCCCTAAGCCACGTGGTTTATGTTGCGCAGATGGATGCTCAGTCCAACATAGACTGGTGTACCCTCATGATTACTGGTATTCACCATTTTGGATATTTCTATTATGGATATACATCGGTGAAAGACTGTTAGATAAATTGAAATTCCAACATCCACTAGTGTGAGCCAGTGAATGCTGGAAATCACGGTCGATTACCGGCAATCGTCGAGTTTCCAGCTTTCATGTTAACATATACAGTTGAAAAAAATTGTAAAGTAATAAGACTTATCTTGTCAAATTTGTTGACAGCTCATCATTTATTTGATCAAATAAATATTTTTTCTTTTATAAAGTCGTCATACTGGATGAACTTGGGACAAATTGTTCGACTCAGGAGCCGATGTTCATGGGTTCAAACCCAACTGGGGTCAACAGATTTTTTTTTGAGCGATAAAAAGCCATAGCACAACTTCCTTCGGAGGGGAAGTAAAGCTATCATCGGTCACATGTCGATTGTGGCATGTAAAAAAAAATCCTAGAAGATATGTGAAAATACCTTTACCGGAAAAAATCGTCTCTAGCGTATAACCCGAACGGTTAGTAAGACGCGGTGCTAAATATTATTAATACTTTACCGGAAAAACTGTTTGGCCATTTCGCTTTCGCTCATAGAAATTCTCTTGCGCAATTAGTCGATTCAGAAAGTGCACGTTAAATACCTTCAACTTTTTTTTTTACAAATACAATGCAAAAACGCTCTTGGAAATAAAATCACAGTATGTTCGCGCGAGTGTAAGTCACGTGACACGCGCCCAGTGGGTTTGTATGTCTCACTAAGTGATACATCCGTCCCAGAGTACATTTAGTAAAGTGATCTGCTTGTAAAGGGTCGCGCTAGACAATTTGCTCCCCCGCCTCCCCCCAATCCTTTCTCCTTCCCGACTCCACTAATAACCAGAGTAAACACCGAGCTGCGGGTAATACGGAGTAATTTACTTGTCAGAGGGCTGGGTTTATCCATCCGACTGATATAGTCTCCCCCATCCTACTTTATACGGAGAGATATGCGACCACGCCCTCAGGCAATACACTAAATTTACAGTCCATCCAGGGTTGCATTGGTGGTAGCTCACAACTAGCAGAAATTTGTCATTGTAAACATAAGTTGAAAGTCTCTATTGTTAACCTATGTGGAAACTATTATTATTTTCTTTGTAAAACTAGATAATGAATCGACAGAGTTATCAAACGCTTTTAAAAATACTTCCCTAAGGCTGACTAAATAATGGCTATTTTCGTAACTAATTGAAAGAACAACAAATATTAAGAAAACTACTGTTTTTTGTTTCGTGGTTCTGGCAACACTAGATTATTATAGTGCATGAAATATTATATATAATTTGATAAGCCCGTTTCCGGTAGTAGAAATTACGAGGAAATAACTGAACAGCTTTTGACAAACGAACACTCATTTTAACGGTGAGAAGTCCAGGATGTCGGGAAAAATAATAGTTTTCCACGAAAACCCGATATTCACAGAGAATTTTCAATTATTCATTCTTTTTTAATCATCATGGTAACCGTTATTTGCTGCATGGCTGTAAATCTCTAAATAAAATATATTTCTTTGGCTAAAAAATACTAACTCAATCTTTATTTTTGGTCTGACCACATCACAATTTTCTCTTTGGATGCTGGTCATAACACATCTAAATTTGAGATACCTAAACTGGGGAAACATTTATTTTTCATTGGAACGTTGTTATCGTTAATTCACATTTAGATCAATAATATTGAACATAATTTGAAAATTAAAAGGTTAAGTTGTTAAGTTCGTGAAAATATTGTCTACGTTTTATTTTTTCGCATGATAAAATTATGTTTAAATATGTTTTGGTATGTATCATAAGATCAAAAACGATAAACTGAACTTGAATAATGTTTAAAAATAGCTATTTTAACTATCTAAATATAAGTGTTGGTATTAATTTTTTTTCAAATAAATGGTTTTGATGTTAATTTTATTCAAATAACGGGTTTTGGTGTTCATTTTAGCAAATAGTAACACAATTCAAATACATAAGTTAAGCTATGTTATCCTTTTACCACTTAATTTTGAGGATATGATATTTAAAAATAATGTTTTGTGTACCCCATCTATCTTTTCACATTCTTGCAAATACAATAAGTTCAGTTATGTTTCAATGTTGATACTTAATTTTGAGGAAATTATATTTCAAAGTACCGTAATGTTTTGTGTACCATATCTACGTTTTAACATTCTCTCTCTCTATCTGACACTTTCTCTTACGCTTTCACACACTCTAACAAACTCTCTCTCTCATACCATCTTCTTTCATTCTCTCTCACACACTTTACCCTTCCCTCATACACACTCGCTACCCTCACGTACTCTCTCTATCACACAATTTCTCTCACATTAACTTTATTATATTCTCTCTTAAGCTCTTTCTCAAACGCCTTCTTTCTCAAACGCTCTCTATCTTTCAAACGCTTTCTCTCTCTTTCAAACGTATTCTCGCAAACTCCCTCTATCTTAAACTCTCTCTAAATCACTTTAGCTCTCTCTTAGGGCCAGTTTCATAGTCAGACTTAGTACGCCTAAAGTGCGAGTCGATACTAAATACAGGACGACACCTACCTAGACCAAAATGGAATGGGCCAGTTTCGCATATGAAACTGGCCCATTCCATTCAATTTCAGGTAGGTGACGTCTTGTATTTAGTATAGCACCGCACTTGAGGCGTACTAAATCTGACTATGAAACTGGCCCTTAATCTCAATCTATCTCTATCTCAATCTCACTCTCTTTCTCAAACACACTTTCTCTCAAACTCACTCAATCAATTTTTCTCTCTAACTCTCTTTCAAACACTATAACTCTCAAACAATATCTCTCTTAAACTATCTCTTACACTTTCTCACTCTTATTTTTTCTTTATTAACTAATCTATCCCTTTCTAACTTTCTTTCTCAAACTCTCTTTAACCCAATATCTCTCCCAAAATATTACATTCTCTCTTTCTCTCTCTTTCTCTCACTCTCTCACACACACAGATACATTCTTTCACACACTTTATCACGCGTTCTCCCTCACATATTCTCTTTCTATCTCACACACTCTCTCTCAATTTCTCTCACACACACTCTCTCTCTCCACACACACACACACTCTCTCTCTCTCTCCACACACACACACACTCTCTCTCTCTCTCCACACACACACACTCTCTCTCTCTCTCCACACACACTCTCTCTCTTCATTTTATTTCCCTCTTCTCCCAGTATTTCTCTCTCCAACTCATACATATACTATCACTATCACTTACTGACACTTGATCTCTTTCAATTGCTCATTCTAACTCTCTTACACTCACTTTCTCACGCCTCACACTCTCTCACTCACCCACACACTTAAACAATTACACTATAATTTTCACTATCACGTTTTATCATTCTCTCTATCATATGTCCTATATAATTTGATAAGCCCATTTTCAGTAAATGAAACTACGCGAAAATGACTGAACAGATTTCGACAAATGATCTTTCATTTTTAAGGTTAGGAGTCCAGGATGTCGGGAAAAATAAGAGTTTCCAACGAAACTCTGATTTTCCCAGATAATTTTCTGATTATCATTCTTTGTTTACATCATCATGTAACCCATATTTGTGCATAGTTTTATACCTGTAAATAAATTATTTAACTTTGCTTGAAAAATAATAACTCCACATTTAATTAAGTTGTATGGTTGAAAAAATATAAAATTATGGCAAATATCTATACATAATAAACAAACCAAACCAATGATGGTAAGTTAGAAATATATAATTTTATTTGTATGGATATTTTTCCTTCTTTATTTTTTAATATTTATCTCTGATCACCAAATGGCTGCTATAATAGCTAGTCCTAGCATATATTTTACCTATATTATTTAACTGAGGGAATTGATTTCCTAGACTGGGTAAACATGTATGGTTATTGGAATGTTGCTATCGTTAATTCGCATTTAAATCAACAATATTGACTATAATTTGCAAATTAAAAGGTTAAGTGGTCTATTTAGCGAAAATAATCTCTAACACTCTCTTTCACATACACATACTCTCTTCACACACACCCACGCGCGTGCGCTTTTACACACTTTCACACACACATCTCTCACACTCTCTCACTCTCTCTATTTTACACTCTATCACACACATATTTTCTTTCCCACTCTATCCCTTTCACACACTCTTTCTTACACTCACTCTCTCATACTCACCCACACATTAACTCTTATTCTCACTCTCACATTTTATCTTAAAAGCCTATTTCCGGTAAATGAAATTATGAGAAAATGGCAGAAACCAATTTCGAAAAACTGTCGCTCGTTTTAAAGGTTAAGGATTCAGGATGTCGGCAAAATAGAAGCTTCCAAAGAAAACCCGATATTCCTAGAAAATTTACATCTTTTCTGCTGTGCCTGGAGTGGTTCATCTGAATAATCATTCTTATCTTACATCACCATGGAAACCATGATTTGTGTATGATTTATATCAGTAAATTAAATGTTTCTCTTTGGTTAAAAATAATAACTCAATTCTTACTTAAGTGGTAAGGTACAACAAACAGGTAAAGAGCTTGGAGAGGGTTCGTTTTAAAGTTATAAACGTAGGGTGAAGAAGAAAAACTTCTAAGAAAGTCGAATGAGGCTTCATTCTATAGAACATTTCCAAGTAAAAAAAAAACTGAATACATTTTAGCGTGATAATTTGCAGCCATCGCTGCAACGATCCACTAGTCTTATATATAATTTGATAAGCCCGTTTCCATTAATAGAAATTACGAGGAAATGACTGAACAGATTTTGACAAACGACCACTCATTTTAAGAGCCCATTTCAGAGCGATGTATTTGCTGGTTTGCATGACCAACCTACGTAACCTATACAGCCTCGTAAATACATCGCAGGAACCAGAGACTTGTTTTATTTTGTAATGAAGGGATGTGAAAGTAAGACCTGCTTCTAACTTTTTTATTTTTTACTTACTTAATTTTTTTATCATATGTGAAAATATGCTAAAATTGATTATTTTTGACACAGCCTAAAAAATGTAATAACGCAACGTTTTGACTTTTTATAAAAGGAGTTCTTGGTTTTAAATTCTTTAAGACCAATTTACTATAAACATATTTATAATCCAAAGCTTAGTTATCAATTAATTTGTTATCTACTTAGAGGTTGTAACGCTAAAATCTCGCCCCTTGTTACTAGGGCTATCTCTGGACGGAACACTGAACTTTAGAGGGGTGGAGCCAAGAGTTGGTTAGACCACTCCCAACTGTTACCTTGCTCCGGCTGACACACATGACATTCCCACACCAGTAATCACTAAACAAAACAAGCACAAACCAAAGGGTGTTTAAATTCATTAGTGAATTATGTACTTTTCAATAGGCCAGATATTAATTATTGTTTATAATGTATTTTACAAACCAAAGTTGACGTGAATCTGTACTACCATTCGCTTATGTAAAGTATGGGTGCTAAGTATAGAAAAAAAAATTAAGGATCGATACCTAATTCAATAATCGAACGGTCTAAATAAGGCGTCACTCTCGTGTTAGATTGACCTGCTGCTAACGGAGAAATAGGGGTTCAAATCCCAGTCGTCTCTATTGATGGGGGATTTTCCTAAATTGTTTCCCACTCTCCTTCCACGCGAATGCGGGTAGACTACCGCTAAGATTCTTCCTTTCTCATCCCTACCCCATTAGAGTAATTATCATCTATGCGTAAAACCTGAAAAGGTAGTAAGACATGGTGATAAAAAAAAATATTAGGGATACAACTAACCGTAATTAAAAATATTAGACCTAGTAAATCCTTAACGCTGCTTGAGCCCAGGTACAGAAAGGGAGCGATTAGTTCAAATAATCTTTCATACTTTGCGTGTACAAATCTTATCAATTTAGTAGTCTACACACAATATTTAGCCATGTTATAGATTTTATTTATGTAAGAATCTGAGTGTGCCGTGTATCTGTTATTAGAACTAGCTACCTTGTGTGCCCGTTCTTCGCACGGGTAATCTTTAAGAAGCTTTATTTTTGATTATAATATAAAATTAACCAAAGGTAAAAGTATATAAAAGTTTATATAATTTTAAATATTAATTCTTTATTGGTTTAAATGATTTGACTAAACGTGAAAAATAGGCAGACTGACTAAAACATTATGTCAAAATAGGAATATAATGTAATCCAAAGATCTTTGCATAAAAGTGATCATAATAGAAGTATAACGGTGCAATACATATTATTACTAAACACAATTTGTAAAAAGAACATCAAAGTTAAAAAATAATCCTAAATGAAATAAAGGCCTTTTATAGATACATATTGGTCCCTGTAATTACCGGCCATATTTCGATTTTCTAATACACCAAGCAATTTTTTTTCTAATTGTTTGTGAAATCACGCCTTAAATTTTGGAACCAATTTTCAGTATTTTCTGATCATCTGGAGTGGTCTTTGTAACTACTTGCAAGTCTATCATTTTACTACCTCACAAATTTTTTTTTCTATACGGTTGGAAATTTAAATACCCCCACTCCCATTCCCAACCCAATTCTCTGACCCTTGTTTTGAAATTAAAAAAATTCAGTCGCTTCTGGTTATTTGGTGTCATCCCTATACATGTAAGTAAATATTTCACTTTTATACCACAACGGAAATATTATATAATATTAGCTCGGACAAAGGGGGTGAGTTAGGGAATGAGTGACACCCAAGGACCCCCACCTAAACAGCTTTTACTCCTTCACTAGCAGTTTACAGAATTTAGGCTCCATCCCCCGAGATGATATTTTTTTCTTCATAGCCTTCAACTTTGAATTCATCGTGTCGTGAAATGGAGTCTTAACGGTTAGGAGTCCAGGATGTCGGGAAAAATAATAGTTTTCCACGAAAGCTCAATTTTCACAGAGAAATTTCAGTTTTTCAATATTTTTTAATCACCATGAAAACCGTTATTTGCTGCATGGCTGTAAATCTTTAAATAAAATATATCTCTTTGGCAAAAAATTATAACTCAATCTTTATTTGTTGGTTCGAACACATCACAATTTTCTCTTTGGATGGATATTTCTCTTTGAATGCTGGTCATAACACATCTAAATTGAAATGTCTAAACTGGGGGGTAGTTTTTAATTTCTCTCTATCTTATAGGTAGAGAAAGTATGGTGATCGTCAAAAAAATCGAAGTCGAGATTTTGATGAATTTTGACGTTTCATGACTTCCTGAATCCGAAAAAGTGGTTTTTGAATTTCCGTCTGTCTGTCTGTCTGTCTGTCTGTCTGTACCTCCAACTAGAGCCTAAACTATTTTACCGATTGAGCTGAAACTTGATATCTAGGGTTTTCATAGGGTTGCCCCGAGGGGTTTTTGGAATTGGATATCTACCCCTAAAATTAAGGGTAGTTTACTGAAGGGAAAAAAGAGAAAAAGTCGATTTTCTCAAAATCGGCTCTAACGATTTTGATTAAATTTCATTTATGAACATTAATAAATATTCCAAACAAAATGGCTACTCTCAATATTTCGGCAAAATGGCTTTAAGGGCTCCGGTCTGATGCGTAAATTAACATTTTTTATAATAGCTCCGAAACTATTTGAGATATGAAATTACTTAGCATTACAAATATGTATATATATTTATAATACAAATATTTTATTCGAAACATATTTTTATAAAATCAATAATTTTCAATCTATACGCAATTATATATATATTTTTAGCTTTTTGGACATTAAAGCTTAAGTATTGCGATCGTAAAAAAAACTAACCTGAAATGTTGATGGATTTCGACGTCTCATGACCCCCCGAACCCTAAAAAATAGTCTTTGCAATGCCGTCTGTCTGTGTGTCTATTAAAACTTAAAATTAAGGGTAGTTTACTGAAGGGCAAAAAGAGAAAAAGTCGATTTTCTCAAAATCGGCTCTAACGATTTTGATTAAATTTCATTTATGAACATTAATAAATATTCCAAACAAAATGGCTACTCTCAATATTTCGGCAAAATGGCTTTAAGGGCTCCGGTCTGATGCGTAAATTAACATTTTTTATAATAGCTCCGAAACTATTTGAGATATGAAATTACTTAGCATTACAAATATGTATATATATTTATAATACAAATATTTTATTCGAAACATATTTTTATAAAATCAATAATTTTCAATCTATACGCAATTATATATATATTTTTAGCTTTTTGGACATTAAAGCTTAAGTATTGCGATCGTAAAAAAAACTAACCTGAAATGTTGATGGATGTCGACGTCTCATGACCCCCCGAACCCTAAAAAATAGTCTTTGCAATGCCGTCTGTCTGTGTGTCTATTAAAACTTAAAATTAAGGGTAGTTTACTGAAGGGCAAAAAGAGAAAAAGTCGATTTTCTCAAAATCGGCTCTAACGATTTTGATTAAATTTCATTTATGAACATTAATAAATATTCCAAACAAAATGGCTACTCTCAATATTTCGGCAAAATGGCTTTAAGGGCTCCGGTCTGATGCGTAAATTAACATTTTTTATAATAGCTCCGAAACTATTTGAGATATGAAATTACTTAGCATTACAAATATGTATATATATTTATAATACAGATATTTTATCCGAAACATATTTTTATAAAATCAATAACTTTCAATCTATACGCAATTATATGAATTTTTTTAACTTTTTGGACATTAAAGTTTAAGTATTGCGACCGTAAAAAAAAACTAACCTGAAATGTTGATGGATGTCGACGTCTCATGACCCCCCGAACCCTAAAAAATAGTCTTTGCAATGCCGTCTGTCTGTGTGTCTATAAAAACTTAAAATTAAGGGTAGTTTACTGAAGGGCGAAAAGAGAAAAATTTGGTTTTCTCAAAATCTGCTCAAACGATTTTGATTAAAATTCGTATCTAGGCGTTGATTAAGATTATAAATAAACTGGCTATTTTCATTTTCCTATGAAAATGATTTTTAGGGTACTTTACAGAAGCGTTAATTTCCGTATCTCCACAACTATTGGAGAAACTAAACAACTTATCATTGCAAAATTGTAGGACTATTAGAAATAAAAAACTTTTATTTGACATATATTTTTATAAAAGCAGCAGTTTCTGAGATATTTGCAAATATATTAATACAATTTTGTGAGCTTTAGTTGTAAACATATACTACTTAAGTCTTAACGCAATAATTCTCCAATGCCATAGAGTAATTAAATATAAGTATCTAAAAAAGTATGTTATTTTTCCTTAAATCTCTTAGGAGAAATGTTTGCATAGCAATGATCTATCTCCATTTTAGACTCAATAGTCAATATTAACATTTTTTATTGGTCAAAATGTATAAATGAATAATTAAATATCAATGCGATGACTTGAAGATCTGCAACACCTTATAAAATGTTAAAATTTTAACCAGAAATCGAAATTTTAATACGAAGTGTTGACCCTTGTGGAAGACATTAAACTGTTTGAAATGCTCTTAGGTGGACAAAGATGCGCCTCTTTTCTCATTGATTATATAGCATTGTATATTATTTTATGCGTGCTCTTATGTGGAGTGGTGATGATACAATGTACATTATTCCGTTCAGAAATCTTACGAGTTTATAGAAAGAGAGAGAAAGTCTGTGCGGTGCGCCGTACCATTTATTTTTCATTGGAATGTTGTTATCGTTAATTCACATTTAAATCAATAATATTGAGCATAATGTGAAAATTAAAAGGTTTGTGAAAATATTGTCTACGTTTTGTTTCGCACATGATAAAATGATGTTTAAATATAATTTGGTATGCATTATAAGCTCTAAAACGAGAAGATGATATTAAATAATGTTTAAAAATAGCCATTTTAACTATGTTATTATGAGTTTTGGTGTTCATTTTTTTCGATCAATGGGTTTTGATGTTCATTTTATTCATATAATGGGTTTGATGTTCATTTTAGGAAATACAAATACATAAGTTAAGCAATGTTTTCATTTTGCCGCTTAATTTTGAAGATATGATTATTTAAAAGAAATATTTTGTGTACTCCATCTATCTTTTCACATTCTTACAAAAACAGTAAATTCAGTTATCTTTCCATGTTGATATTTAATTTTGAGGAAATGATATTTCAAAGTTCCGCAATGTTTTGTGTACCACAACTATATTTTCACATTCTCTCTTCTATCTGACAGCCTCTCTTACCACTTTCACACACTCTACCCACACACACAAACACACACACATTTTATAGCACACTTTCTCTCATATAATCTTATTTCATTCTCTCTCTCAAACTTTATCCCTCTCTCTCACACACTCTCTGTAACACAATTCCACTCATATTATCTTTATTATACTCTCTAAAACTTTCTCTTTTCCAAACAATCTCTATCCCTCAAATGCTCTCTCTCTCAAATGCTCTCTCTCTCAAACGCTCTCTATCTCTCTCAAAAGCTCGCTCACTCTCTCAAACGCAAGCTCTCTTCCCCGTTCTATCTTTTGAACGCTCTCGGAAATGCTAACTTTTTCTTTTTCAAACCCTCTCTCTCAAACTCTCTCTATCTTTCAAAGTCAATCCCTCAATTTATCTCTTTAACTCTCTTTTACTTTCTCTTTCTAAACTAACCCCTCCCTGTTTAACTTTCTCTCTTAAACTCTCTCTCACATGTCTTCACATTTTCTCTCTCTTTCACACAATATCTCTACAGAATTTTACACTCTCCCTTTCACACACACACACACACACTTTATCACGAATTATCCCTCACATATTTTCTTTCTCTCTAACACACACTTTCTTACTTTATCTCACACACTCTTTCTA
>CABFWB010001979.1:63994-87871 GCA_902151455.1 Timema bartmani
CTCTTTCCCTCTCCTCCCAATCTCCCAGTATTTCTTTCTCTAACACACACACATACTCTCACTTCCACTCACTCACACTCACTCGATCTTTCTCAATTGCTCATTCTCGGTCTTTTACACTTACTTTCTTACACCACAAACTCACACTCACCCACACACTTACACAACCACACACTCGAACACTTACACTCTCATTTTCACTATCACATTTTATTACTATCTCTATTTGATTAGCCTGTTTCCAGTAATAGAACATACGAAGAAATGGATGAACAGATTTTGACAAACGAACACTTATTTTAAAGGTTAGAGGTCCATGATGCCGGTAAAAATAGTGCCCTAAGACTATAACCCAATTTTCATAGCTAATTTTCCATCTTTTCCTTCTGTGTGGGCAGTGGTTCATCTGTACAATCATTATTTGTTTACATCACCACGTAAACAATGATTTGTGTATAGTTTTATATCGGTAAATAAAATATTTCTCTTTGGTTAAAAATAGTAGCAGTTCAATTCTTACTTAAGTGGCTTAGTGCAACAAATAGATAGAGAGCTGGGAGGGGGGTAGTTTTAAAGCTCTCACCTTGGCGTGGAGGGGGAATTTTTTTAAATTCAAATCAAACACCGAAATCTAAATATCTATGTAGAGTCAATAGCCTTTGATGATTAAACTTTTAAATAGAAAGTCGAGTGAGGCCTTATTGTAATAATATATCTTTTCCCAATAAAATGTTTCGAATACATTTTATTGCAATAATTTGCAGCCATCACTGCAACAATCCACTAGTAATCCATTAAAAAGTATTATATTAACACCTGTAAACTATCCACCAAAATAAATAGATGTTTTTATAACTTAGAAAAATGCCCACACAAAATATTGGTTTCAAAATAAAAGTTTTTATTTAGAAAACACTTGCGCATAAACACTACAGAATACGATTTGAGTGACGTCATCAACAGCTCTCATTTCGTCTGGTTCACTATTTTTTAAATTTAGAACTGCGTCTTACTATCCGTTCAGGTTATACGTTTAAGTAGTAACTACGCTAATGGATTAGGAATTGGGAAGGTTGAATTTGGAGGAAGTGAACCCACATTTGCTTGGAGGGAGAGTGGAAAACCACCAGGAACCCCCAGTTCATCCGACCGAGATTCGAACCTCGATCTCCCCGTCCTCAGCAGTCTAGCTCAACATTAATCTAGCGCGTTAGCCAACTACACCACCGAGGCGGGTTTTACCATATTGATTTATGAAGAGAGTGCAGCCTTTAGAACTTCTCAATTGTAAAGCATTTTTAAGTAAATAATTTTTAAGTGTACTACACACGCCACTTAAACAAAAAAGAAACATCCAAATGGATATTTTCATAAATTCGTGTTTCAATATTGTTAACACGGTTAAAAACAAAATTACTAAAAACAAATTATTGTGAAAGTTTTGACTGCCAAAAGTGACAACAAATCAACGTTTGGTTTTGCAGACCATATGATTTGATGAATGGATGCATGAGATTGGATCGGGTATACCCCATTGACGGTAGGAGTGTAGGTGACAGCTAGCAAAAGTTACCATCACATTTTTGTTCTGTGCTATTTTTATAAGTACCGTTACATTAAACCTCAACCCCAAACTGTGCTTGTCTGATTCAGTCATAGCTTACTCCTTTCCCTAAGACAATCGTTTTTTACCATTCGACCGATTGCCCAAACTAAGACTTTTAACACCCAAGGGGTAGCGAGCAACACCAACAACTGATGTTGGGGTGGCGGAGTCGTTTGTTACAACTTATGTCTTTTTTTGTCAGAAGTGGTGATCCATTACACTTATTTAATTTGAATAAATAATTTTTTAAACCCTAAAATATTAATTTCTGTCGGAATGCGCTCTTAGAACTGGAGGGTGCAAATTGTATGATCTATGTTTGTGTTTTATTTTAAAGCTCGCGTTGTCAAAAATTTGCAGATATCTAATTTTCACAGTGACTTTATACTCAAACTTCTGTATCAAAATTTGTTTTGTGTGCTATATCTCGGGGCGATGTGTAAAGTGTCTGCCATTTGACGTCTGGAATCAAAAGTATTGCCGGCTGGCAGGCAGGCAGGGGAGATGATACAATCAGAAGTACTGGCATTGTTGCGTCATGGGGTCGGAGCAGTGACAATGCTGCACAGAACCAGATAAAAGACATGAAATGAAAAGAAAGAGGGAAAGAAAAGGAGCGAAAGCTTGGGGAAAAAAAGCATCTGGCATTTTACTTTCTTCTTGTTCTTACAAAACACTTTTTTTTTATTGACTTTAAGGGTGTTCGAGCGTGTTTTGAATTATTTATAATATTTTATTTGTTAGAAAATAATTTGTTCTTTTTTGATTAACAAATTTTTCTTTTAGAAAATAATCTTGTGGTTTTTCTTTAATAATTTTATTTCTATATAAAAACACTACTGTATTTATTGAAGATTTTATTATTATTAAGACCCCAATAAACTTCAATAAACATGTTAAAGCTGTTTTTAGAACAATGAAAATGTTTGAGAATGTCCCCAACAATGCTTGTTTAAGAACACATTTTGTAATATCAAAATCATACAAATAGTTTCGAAAAGAAAAAAAACCAACCGAAAATCATTCAAAGCTCGCTGAAACACCCTTAAAGAATGGTAGTGAAGCCTGTCGTATAAATGATAACACAAATTTGGAATAAATATATTTCAAGGGTGGAGGTATAGGTCGAAAGAGAGAGGGGAAAAGAGGTTGAGGTTGACGATGTATTGTTGCTGTGACTTTTGTGAAGGAAGAGGGCAGAATATTCACAATGTTTACCTTCTAGTAGCGCTGTCTCGCGGCAGTATCTCTGAAACACCTAGTTGTGATGATGACAAGCCATCGACTCTTTCCACACCATGTTTCTGTGTAGCGTGGTGTTATTCTCAGCACTCGTTTATCTTATCGATTCTTGATAAGTGATGATAACATTAACAATGTTGTCGAGGGGGTTGTGTAGATGTGTGTTTGTAACGTTGTAACAACCGCACGGAACAGCGCACTGCGTTCACAATGGTTGTCATAACTTTGGAAAATGTATGTTTTAACATTTTTGTCATGAAGAATTAAAACATAGCTGAGTGCTTGGTGGGGATCATAAATGTATAGTCATTAGCGATGAATAGGTAGGTTTGGGGTGCGGGGACATAGGGGAATTTGCCCTGTTTGGTATCTTTACATGAAAAGTTAACCAGTCCAACAAAGTACACAATGCTAATATCTTCCAGAACTATGAGCACAGCAAAACAACGATTTATGAACGTAGACCCTACATCTTTACGCTTTCAAATGTTGAATATAATTAATAGGTAGACCCCTATATGGAAATTAGAAATTAAAATTAAAATTTAATAAGTCTGATATTTATAATACTGTACTTATAAATATATATTTTGTTTAAAATCGCAAACAATTAACGAAATTAAATTATAAAACACCTTCAAGATGATTTCTCTATATAAAAGGTAAATACGAGCTTAGCGAATAGCGCTTAGCCTATTTATTGAAATTGATTGAAGTCAGCATTTAAGAGGTTTAGATAACATCAAGGGACTGCTAATGGACTAGAAAACACTTGTGTTTGTGTCATCCTTATGTAAGCTTTCATATAAAATAATTTAAAAATATTGCTTTGTGTTTTCTTAAATATTTCTTAAGTTTAAGCAAGTGTATTTTTAGAAGTTTGTTAGTTTAATAATTAATTTTAACCTATATAATTTCATGCCTTTTCTTAGTTTGTAAATCGGTATTTTTATTTATCTAATTATTATTCTATAAAATAATATACCATTCACATTATTTAATATTAAGGCGAACTTGACTCATTCGGTTAAAAGAGGGTTGATTAAACAGTACACGTAGCCTTAGGTGAAAACTAGACCAAAATAATAGCGATTACATTCTAGAATGTAAACTAGGACGAACGGCAGCTAAAAAAAAACTATGAAATTGTATTTACGATACTTTTTTACTAATACAGCCCACAAAAGTTGATTTAAAAAGTAAGATATGAAAACTACTATTGTGACGTTATTTCTGGTACCCCTTTGTTCTATTTTTAAATTTAATGTATTATAATGTAGATTTAGTTAAGTATTTTCTTGAAATCACTATATTTTATATGTAGACTTGGCCTAGCGGATTCCATTATCTTTGATGTATGATGACCATGGTTGATTTTTATGGGCAAAGAATCTTTTCTTTTTAAAGTGGTTATCTTCGAAACTAAGGGACTAAGGTATTATTTCTTTCAAATGTTGACAGTTTTAAGTTAGAGCCACCAACGTAATCTATATTGGGATAGCTTGCTGGCTAATCAATTGGTGGGAATTATATGTTTGTTTTGAAGAAACAGATGTTTATCTCGCTGTGATTTTTAATATGACATAATATATGATCTTTAGTGTTGTAATTTAATAAAATTCCTAGGGATCTCAGTAGTTTAATTAGGTAGGCATTTTATGAGGAAGCAGTACAAGAGTATTAAGAAAGTAATAGTGAATGTGGAAAAGTTACAGGATAAAGGTGTGAGAGCGCAACATGAAATATCTCTGGGCGGAAAATTAACTTTACAAGAGCATGAATGGAATGTCATAATAAATGCTAATGATATAAAAAAGGGCTTAGAACAGAAAAAAATAGGCTGTAGTTGAGTGTGCAAAAGATGTATGTGTGGATCTGTGAGGGTTGGAAACTTAAAAAAAAAAAGATATGCATGGTGGAATTAACAGGGGAATGAAGCTGCAAGAGAAAATAAAGAATCATACAATCGAAGGATTGTTGTGAGGAATGAAACAAAACGTAAGAGTTTGTGGGACAGGTACAAAGAAAAAATATTAATACAAAGAAAGTAGTAAAGGAGAGAGAGGAGCAAATGCGATTAAAAAAGGAGAAATAATTAAGAATGATTTTAAAGTAAATAAGAAGTTGTTCTTGGAGTGTGTGAAGAGAACGAACAAAGGAGTGCAAGGAAAGAGCTATAGCATACAGATTTTGGGCAATTGTGTGGCGATAAGGTAGAAAAATTAGCAGAAAATAGAGAAAATGTAATACTGAGTGAAAGAATTAACGAGGCTGAGGTATTAAAAGCTACAAAAGTTTTAAAGAATGGCAAAGTTTCAGGCGTAGATGAGATCACAAGTGAAATGCTTATGTGTGGTGGCATGGTATAACTTGCCATATTGTGTGAGTTGTTCAATGTATCTGCTGGAATTTTGAATGTTTCTAATGACTGGAAGAATTATGTCACTGTTCCTTTACCTAAAGGCAAAGGCAATAAGAGTGAATGTAGTAACTATAGGGCAATTAATATGTTGAATATTCCAGGCTAATTTTTGGGAGAGTCTTAATTGAAAGGGTGCATGCAAAAACTGCGGACAAGACTCGGGGTGTGCAATTTGGTTTCATGCCAAATAGAGGTTGCATGGATCAGTTATTTGGATTGCAACAAGTGATTGGGAAATGTATGAGAGTGTAACGTAATTCGCGATGAAGGACAAACTAAAAACCTCTGCAGGACCAGTGTTACTAACATGGACAAAATGAATTATATGGGAACGGAAATGGGTAAAGGCATAGGCAACTCACCTTCACTTTACTATTCTGATTGGCGTAGATCGTGCCTTGAATCACTCATCTTCATCACTCCCTTATACATAAAGAATATGAGAGCCTGGGAATGTTCCCAAGTGAAAGTTCACGGAACTTTGACTCACATAACACTCTAACAAGTCTCAACACACGACCGACTAAAACGGCAGTGCTAAAAACCACGCCAGTCACACTTGGTGGGAAATAAAAGCCCTCAAAACTATGGTTACACAATATGCCAAGAGTGTTCCAGGTAGGCCCTTGTTGCCTCCAAGCGTGAGGAAATGTTATGGAAAAGTGGGAAGAGTTAAGGGAGGGAATGGAAAAATAGAAAATAGTATTAACCTCAATAGGAAAATACACTAACAGGGATTAAGGGAGAAAGTTAATCGTGCATTTGTTGATCTAGAGAAAGCGTACGATCTTGTGAATAGAAATATGTTATGTAATGTTTTGAGAGCGTATGGTGTGGATGCATGGTTTAAAAAAATGCAAATATGGTGGTGTATGAGGTAAGTAAAGAGTGCGTTACGGTGGATGGAGCTTTTAGCTAATGGTTTGACACTAAACAGAATGTTAGACAAAGTTGTGTTATGTCTCCATGGTTGTTTAATGTTGTCATGGATAAGCGTATGAGGGGTGCTTGTGAGGACGTGGTGTATGTACAAATGAACAATGTGAATATGAGAGTGCTGCTAAATACATTTAATGCCGTATTAATGGCTGAAAGTGATAAGGACGAATCAAGAAATGATTGTCAACTTAGCATAAATGGAAAAACTGTTAAAACAAATTAATGGTTTTTTGTATCTGGGCAAAATGTTCTGTAAAAATAGAAGAATGGATGGTGAAATCGACATACGGGTGAATGCATCTCGAAGAGTAGTTGTGTGGGTGTGGACTATTGCAAAGAATGAAGTAGTATCAAAAGAGGCAAAGATGGCAGTACATAAAATTGTGTTAACGCCAGCATTGTTTTCTGAATGTGAACCGTGGGTTTGTTAGCAGAAACACAAGAGCAAGATGAGTGCGGTTGGAATGAGATATCTAAGAAAGGTATGTGGAAAAATATGAATGGACAGAGTCAGTAATGAACAGGTGCTGAAGGAGTGTGGTTTGAAAGGGTAGGGGTAGAATAGATGAGTGGGAGTGATATGGAGGAGGGGGTATATAATTATGTTTCTTTCTTTCTCTTAGGTATGATACATTCTCCACTACTAACCCCAGACACAAATACGTATTTAGTGCTTATACTACATATCTTCAAAAGCTTCCACGCCACTCATATTATCGCCATCATCATCATAAGTGTTTTTATTGGAGCTGTCATCTAACGAATCATCCTCCAAATTGATGATAATACTCTCGGATACGTCATCAATTCTTTGCTCTGATTTTAATTATTCTTCTTCAATTGTCTTTGTGCATGTGCATCGCGTTAACCATTTCTCTTTCATTACAGAGTTAAATTTGTCCTCCGCTAGGCTCATAACGGTGTTTATATTGAAAATAACGTTCTTTTTAGAAATTATGGTCATTTATAAGTGCCCATATCAATTTTATGGGATTGAGATAGAAATGGTATAGAGGTAAACGTAAAATGGAATCTCCATACTTTGCTAGTAGTGTATATATCCTATATGTCTGAAATCGTGGTGTGTGCAGTTGAATAAGTGAATATAATTAATGATTGAGCATAAAATTACTGAAGTGAATATTGTGTTGTTTCAACCAATCCATTATGACTCTTTTACGTGAAGAAGATGACGATGGTGGGTATAATTGAACGTTGTGGTAGGGTGCATTGTCAATAAGTACATTGTCAGCTGGCAAGCTGGAGATAATTTTTGTTTGTTTTGTTTTTTATCTTTCATAATATTGTTAAAATTCATGTCCTGATGATCGTCACCGGTTTTTGTTCCCGATTTAAATATTAACAAGGCATTCGGAATAAAAATTTCCTCACCATCTGCATGAACCACAATCACCCTTTGACCCTTAGACAGAGGTGTTTTTAGTCCTGGAGTTGTATCGTCAGTCTAGGCTCGTTTCTTTGTATTTGTGTTATGTAAATAGGTATAATCGATATAAATTGGTTGACCTGGCTCTATATTTGTCTCAAATATATTACTATGGGAGCCAATTACAACTTTCTTGAATTGATTGTGAGATAATTGGTTATTATAGCCCCGTGATCGAGCGCCAATTATTACGATATCTTACTTAAATAAATACAACTGTTAATGTTGCACANGCCAATTACAACTTTCTTGAATTGATTGTGAGATAATTGGTTATTATAGCCCCGTGATCGAGCGCCAATTATTACGATATCTTACTTAAATAAATACAACTGTTAATGTTGCACACGATTTATTTAGATCATGGAATTGGTTTATTACAACTTCCTGTAGATTTATGTGACCGGCACTGTGTAAATTTATGTGACTACTCTCTGTTTATGTCACCGGCACTCTGTGTGTTCATACGCACAAACAGCTTATATATGACATACCCCTTGCCCCATTGGACCTCTCGTGACCAATGTCAAAACCAACAAATTGAAAGCGTCAGGTGTCTTGAAGGCTAGATTCCTATTGGGTATAGGGAGCTGGCGTCTCTTGCTTGTTTGGTAACTACTACGGAGTTTAATTTTGAAATAAAAAATAAGTTCTAGTGGTGCAATTCTTCTACATTATTTCTTAAAAGCACGTGATTCTCCATTGATGACGTCTTAAAAGGATAACTAACATACAATTTATTGAAGAAAAATACCTTCATCCATGACTTTTTAAATATATTAGAGCGGTCCAAATCAGTATCGTTACACACCTTTCTCTTATTATCTATGTTTGTTTCCGTTTGGACCCCAACTACCGAATAGCATTTCTTAGACACCTAACCCCTCCTTCAAAGCTAATTTTGGATTTCAAAACTTTGAGAAATGATTTTAATGTGGTTTGCTCCCCTTCTGTTTTATGGAATTAGACATTAGATTGCGCAAATAAGAAGCTTATTTTATGAAAAATCTATAGTAGCATATTTAATTACTGGATAATATATATTTTATATACCTCTCAAGTTTTATTTTAGAACAATATAAATACAAACAATATAATAATAATAATATTTAGCACCGGGTCTTACTACTCGTTCGGGTTATACGCTTAAGTACTAATTACGCTAATGGATTATAGGGTAGGTTGAATTTAAAGGAAGTGAACCCGCATTTGCTTGGAGGGAGAGTGGAAAACCATTTAGGAAAAACCACCCCCAGTTCACCCGACCGAAATTCGAACCTCGATCTCCCCGTCCATCGGCAGTCGGGCTCAACACGACTAGCGCGTTAGCCAACTACGCCACCGAGGCGGGTACAAACAACATTAATTTTCGAAAACATTTGAATACAAAATAAAGAAACATTTAAAATTCAACATAAAATTAACTCAATAATATTGTTTTCAACGATAACATATACTTTTTTTATATGGTTTCATTTAATTGATTCTGTTGAATTTTATGAATATTATATTTTATTTATCTTTATTGCAGTTTAAACAATGCAATAAAAATTGAATCTATGTGTTAGTATTATATTTACATAGAGCATGGCAGAGCAGAGTTATGCATTCTGGATTGTGGTATAAAAATACTGAATAATATCCATAATGTTAATTTGTATTATTCTTTATTTTCTTTTTATTGTTATACATAGGTGTAAGGATCTATACAAAAGTGTAAGTGAGATTATTGTTAACTGGTAGATTGTTGCTCTACCGAGTCCCTCAGTGGTCCTGATATAAGGAGTCATCGAGAGTCACAACACCACTGAAGCTGAGCCAGCCAAAAATGTGGATTCTTTTCGTAGGGTGCTATCAGTTTCTAAGAAATATCCTTACTCATTTGTATTTTAGTTTTTAAATAGTTTAATTTACTATGAATATTTTTAATATAAACTTTAATAAATATTTAAGTCAGAGATGCAATCTTAAACGCAAACACTTTCATATACATTTATAACTTCTGGAAAATTGAGCACAATAAACTTAGATATCACCTCTTTTGACTTAAGTTATTATAAAACTCAATTAAATAAATTGTTTGGGGATAATTCATATTTATTATTTGTGATAATTAATCTCTGTATGTTTATTGGTTATTTTTTTATTTCATAACCACATATCTTTGCATTTTACAAGTATGTAGTTAAGTAGCTTACCTGAGCTGCCATTTCTGAAGGACTGACCCGTCAATCACGGCGGATTGCTCGAATATAATCTTTTCTGTGATTATTTTTATTGCTTGTCGGTCACATAATAGGTGGCACATAACATATTTACCAATTTTATTTTTTTAAATAGGTTTAGAGAATGTTCTCAGTGTTTTAATATTGTTTGCATAAGCTATATTTTGTTTAAGATTGTTTTCTTTTCATTTGAATCCTCCATACATTTTAATATATTTAATTAAAAGGAGCTTTGACACAACACTTAATTAATACACACATACAATGATACGTACCTAATCCCATCGTTCCCTTACGGGGTAGGCAAGAAACTGTGCATATAACTAAAAAAACACTCCGTAATTAATCCATCCTCTATCTATCTCCCCACTTCCCTTTCCTTGCATACTCCCTTCTCTTCAACAAAATCCACACACCGAGTCATACATTCTCTTTTATTTTTAAAACTCTAAATGTTTTTCTTTTTCACACATTCATCTACAACATTTAGTTACGTCTTACATAGCCTACCTATCCCTTCCTTCTATTTAAAATCCATGCAATGTGTTTTATCAATAAAATAGTTGTGATTTTAACAATATTCCATTTTCAAGGATATGCTATTCGTTTTATCCTACTATACGGGCAAAACAAATAGTTTTGAGATTAACAGCATATAGATAAACATAATTATTTAAAATCTATCCCTTCATTAATTTTTAAAGTAAGGAAACACATTTTTACAAAATTATACGTACGGATTCGTGTCAGCTGAAGGCCTGCGCCAGACTGGACCGAATATGCGCCTCGTATTTTCGGCTAAGAAACGTGTATACATTTATTTCTATAAAAAAAACCTATACAGCCCAAAATTGGACGGAAGATTTGTCAGTCCGTCAAGCGTACTGCGTCAATACGCCGACATGAGCGTCTGTTCGATCCCAACCTGCCAATAATCCGTTGGTCTTGGTTGGAGAATCGGTCACGTTGCAACTACGTGTTTTCTAGGGAAAGGTGCCACACCGACGGACAATGTAGGAAAAGTGACTAAATTGAATACTGTCCAATCTAATGCGAGCAGAAGAACCACCGCTGTAAGGTATCTTCAAAACAACGGCGGGAGATCCGTTGCCGAAAATACGCGGCCTATCTTCGGTCCAGTGTGGCGTGAATTCTTAGCAATTTTCTTTCAATTAACATAGTATTTTTGCCCGAGCTTCCCAAATAATTTTTTATCACCGCATCTTACTACCTGATCGGGTTAATACGCTTATATACTAATTATATTAATTGTTAGGGATTAGGAAGTTTTAATTTAGAGGATGTGTACCCGAATTTGCGTGGAGGTAGAGTGGACAGCCCTTTTGGAAAAATCACCCTCATTACACTCGACCAGAATCGAACCCCAATCACCCCGTATTTGACAATTTAGTTTAATGCGAGAGTACTGCCTTAGACCATGCGGCCACCGAATATTCCCCAATGTTAAGGATCAACTTCACATATAATTTATAAATACTAATTTGATTTTGACATCACCTGGAAACAAATAAATAATCTTTAATTTAGTAGCCAACCTCTCTTACCCAAGAGTCACACACAGGACTACCTGCATCAATGGACACGCTGCCAAAATGTCTCATCTAGGTTGGTTTGCTGATGTCGAAACGGTTGTGGTTCAATCCTGACTGAGTGTACAGAAGTTTCTTCCTTAAGTTGTTCCCCCTGCCTCCTTCCAGCAATTGGATGTGCATTTTATCTAGATTATACCTTAGATACCTCTAGAATAAATGCGTACAGACCAGACGGGTAGTAAGACGTGGCAGGGATAAACGAAAATCCACACTTTAAATTGTCCAATATTCGTAATAAATTAGTTAATAACAGAGTAGGTAATAATAAGGTTAGGCAATACAACTACATTTTTGTGCTCAAAATTGATAGTTTTTTTACTCTTTTATTAGTGCTTTTTATACGTATTTAATATCCATAAAAAGTGATAGCTAAATATCACATTATTTGACTTAATAATACGTGAAACAAGATCTAGTAACTTTTCTAGACCCACTTCAGTGGCCGCATGATCTTGCAATAGACTAGACTTCCGAAGACGAGGAGAACGGGGTTCAATCCTGGTTGGGTGCACTGATGGTAGTTTTCCTAAATGGTTTTCCACTCGCTCTCTCTCCACGTAAATGTGGGTGTTTTCCCCTTTAAATTAAGCCTTTCTAATCCCTTACGCATTAGTGTAACTAGTATACATAGGAGTAAAGCCCGAACGGTTAGTAACACGCGGTGCTAAATTAAAACTTTTCTGGGTATCAGATTCCAATAGTAATTGGACCAACAGCTAGACATATGATGATTGTTTAACAAGTTGAGGCTCTTTATAAATAGTAGTAAATGTCTCCATGGGTATTATTCAGAATCGAACTAAGGGAAATGATACATCTAGTTGACCTTGATAACCACTTAGTCACGGCGATGGGCTCGGGTGAGTGTTTCAGTAGGCCTAAGAGCTGAATATCCATGCGTGCTTACAGATATTACTGTCTAAGGTCGCCTTCAACTAAAGTGTTTCTAATAATTTACACCCCATCACGAAGACAATGCATTTAACCATACCAATAAATAGCAGCGATTGCTGACGTTTCCCGAATAACTTTATTATACGTGTGCGCCATGGGTGACAACTAAATCAATCAAACTCGACGAGGTATTTGACAGTACCACTCCCAAATTCGTATAATGCAGTGTCAATAATCCGCACCGTCTATTGTTGTACAAGTTTAATATGGCGTCGCTTTAGGATGATGCAGATATTACGTCATAGTAGGTCATCCAACAAGCCGCCATTGTTATTTTAATAGAGAGAGAGAGAAAAAAAAGTGTTTGAGAATGTTAATTTGTGTGTGTGAGAGGATTCCGTTGACCCCACCCTTGCCCATCACTATGTTTAACTGGTTAGAGTAATCATCTGCCGATATAGAGGACCATGATTCGATTGCAGTACGGTGCTTTTTTTTTTTTTTTNNNTTTTTTTTTTTTTTTAGCGTATGGCCATTTTGAATATATATATAGGGCTTATCTTGTTCGGTCGGCTGTGTGTGTAGACTTTTAGACGCTCTGGTGGCCCACAACTTTATCCAAGGTACACCTATGGTGCTAGCGTGGTACCCGCAATGGGATGATGTGATTAACCAAACCCTGGCGATCTTCGGGATAATACCTTTTTAAGGAAAAGTACCCATGGTATCAACCGGGAATCGAACCTGGGATCCCAATACGAGTTCATCCCGACGATTATATGCTAAGGTTGGGTGTGTGTATGCTGTTATAGGTTAAGTAGGGTTATAAAAAAAAGGCACATGCTGATTTAATTTGTGTGACCCGCTTCAGTGGTTAAATGGTCTAAGGCTGGGGTGGAAGTGGGGGGGAGGGGGGAGCCTCTCGCCAATCGCCACAATAAAAGTGTGGTGAATTTGAGTTAGACAGCTCTCACAGTAAAATAAACCTTTTCCTGTCGTCATGGGCTGGTTTTACTCGATATTTTCCGGCATATCATTGGAATCATTCTGCTTTTTGAATGAGTCATTGGCTCAATTATGGATGCCTCCTCACTCCCTTTACCAGAATGTCATCTCTGTCTTCAAACGAAAGTATTATCAAATCTCACATTAAAATGTCTTACACTTTCAATTTGAACAATTTGCATCGTTCGCGTTTGAGGCAGCTGTAACCGAGTAGTCAAAGTGTAAATGCTTTAAATAAAAGTGTACAAACAGTGTGTGTTGTTTTGAATGTTCAATTGAACAACCTAAATTCTCGATTTTTATGGTGTGGTGAATTTCACTTCTCATTCGCAACATTTGTGGCTACATTGAAAAATATGTTGCTTACCTCTGGTCTAAAGCTTTAACACTCTTGTTAGATTGGCTTGCTGAAGATGGAGAGATTGGAATTCGATTCCAGGACGGGTCTTCTTTGGGGGTTTTTCCTATAGGATTTCCCACTCTCTTTCCACACAAATGCGGGTATACTACCTCATAATGCATGGAAGATCGTGGCATAGAAAATTAATCTCCAACTATACAGTGTTGGGAGTGAACTCAACCTCATTGAGTCAGAGTCATGAGCATTTACTTCCCACTCCCCTCCCCCCGCACTACGTTTAAACTATTCATCAGGAGTAGTGTTAATAAGATTTTCTTGTCCTTTTTTGTGTGTTGGGATTGCCCTTTCCTTCCAATCGTCCTCCATATCTCTGAAGCACCACCGCCCCCTTTCTTGTCAATCATCTCATCTACAAGCACCATCCTTCCCCCCCGACTCCCCAAAATAAAGTCCCAGAGATATCTTATTTACACTATATGCTGAATTACTCTCTGGGATATCCACATGTAACTACACTAATACCCGCTTCGGTGCTTGCATGGTCTAACGCGCTACTTTCGCAGTAGACTAAACTGCCGATGACGGGGAGATCGAGGTTCAAATCTTGGTCGGGTGTACTAAGGGTGATTTTTACAAAATGGTTCTCCACTCTCCCTCCATGCAAATGTGGATACACTTCCTAAAAATATAACATCCCAAATCCCATTATAGTAATTAGTACATAAGCGTATAACTCGAACGGATAAGACGTGGTGCTAAAAAAAACTATACTAATGGGTAGGGATGAGGAAGGTAGAATTTAGTGTAAATGTATTGGTATTTGCGTGGATAAAGAGTGAGAGACCATTTAGAACAAACCTCCTTCAATACATCCGGTAGGGATTCGAGCCCCAACCCCTTCATCTGCGGCAAACAATACAAGAGGGGTTTTGCTTTTAGTTAACGTGGTCACCGATGCAGATTTGTGTCATTGCTGTTGATACAAGCTACAGTTGGATGGTCAAAATGAGAACTTAACCTTTTCTTAGATGTGCATTATCATTAAATCGTAAAAATTGCTAAAGTATTTAACTTACGAGTCAAATTATTGAAAATTGTGTGTAAAAAACCCCGTTACGTTACTGTTCGATAAAGCTTGATCTTTGTGTGTCTAAAAATTCGTTTAGGCCTAAACGTTATGAAATATCAATTTGACGAAGATTTTACATTTTATTAATAAAAAAAATGTAATGGAGTCAGCCCTCAAACGTTTATACCGATCGAGCGGCCGTCACAGTTGGCAAAAATAATGCCAGCTTTCATTTATATAGGGTATCATATAGTCCACACAATTAATCTTCCAGCTGGTGATCTCATTTTTCTAGACCGGAGTTGCTACTTCTTTAGTAAAGTAGCTACTCAATTGTCCTCACGAGGCTGAGTTAACCCCATTCCAGACCCATTGCTTCACAGAAAATTCTGGAAGCGCCGGGGATTGAACCCGGGACCTCTGAATCTGTAGCCAGAAACTCTGATCACTAGACCACAGAGGCAATAAAAAAAGTTTTAAATATGAAATACAATAAATACGTTGTTTAAGGCCTACCGAAGTGCTGAGAGGAGTTGTATAAGTTCAAAAATGTCAAAATTTTGATAAAACGGTTTGTTATTAAAAAAAATGTCTCATTACGCAATGAAAGCGAAAGGTAGGGCCTATCAACCCTTTTATAGAGAATTAGAAACCCCTTTTTTTTAATTTGTTTAGCTTTAAGAAAATAATGAAAGGGTTTCGCGTGAGCCATAGCAGGTCTGAGCTCAAAGTAAAGTGCTAGAAATATAGATGTAGGCCTTCTCAAATTGTGATTTTAAAGTTTCAGAAATGTAATTATTATAAGAAATATGACCGTTTGAGAATATTTCCCTTCAAGTAGGCGGTATCCTTAACAAGATGTAAGACATCACTGAACCACTTTGTATAAGCAAACGCTTAAGACAAGCATTAAAATATAAAACACAGCACAAAAGGTTGGATATGCATTTTCAAACTACCTTAACTAATTAGCCCGGGAAGTGTTTTTTAACATGCCTATTCGTGGACTCGGTTTTTGAATAGAAAAATCTCTTTAGTTCCATTTATTACAAGACAATCTCTCTCTAAACACAAGAGCTATTTTTTAATTAAAATATCTATATTTTTTATGCTGACTTTATTCAACAATAAAAAGATACATTAAAAACACCAATGAAAGACACTTTAATAATAGCTGTGCTACCTCCGTGAAACAAATGTTATGGTATTTTTTAAAAGAACAGGTTATAATCAGAAAATTGTAGTCTTTGCTGTGTTTCTAAAAAAATAAAGGATGAAGAGGGTCTCTTTGTAAATAAGAAAATATTTATTGAACTTTTTTTCTAGCTTACTAAACAATATTTTTAAAAAGTAGCATAAAAAGAACTGAATACCTAACTAAGACTTTTTTTAAAGTGTTGTTCTCGGCTTGTTTAACAAAAGACTTCGGTACAATACTAGCCATATTTACAGTTTTTTTTGTTTTCTAAGCGCCGCATTTTACTACCCGTTTGGATTATACACCTATGTACTAATTACACTATTGGTTTAGGGATTAGGAAGTTCCAATCAAGAGGAAGTGCAACCGCATTTGTGTAGAAGGAAAGTGGAAAAATATTGAGGAAAAACCAGCCTCAGTGCATCCAACCAGGATCGAACTCCAACCTCCTCGTCTTCAGCAGCCTAGTCCAACACTAGGGAAGTGCGTTAGCCCACGCGGCCACCGGAGTGGGTCATATATACTGTTACATGTAAACTTGTAAAACTCTCTTGGCCACACGATCTAAAGTTTCAGGTTTGCAGTATACCGTAAGGTTAAGGTTCAAATCTCGGCTGGGTGCATTGTGAGTGGTTTTTCTAATGCGATGTATCACTGTGTGTTTACTCAACATTCAACACCTTAGCTCAGTCGGTAGCATGTATTCCCGCTGAGCTAAGGCTCCCGTGGTCAATTTCCGGCATGGCCAAATTAATTTATTTTGGGTTTACAGTAAAACCTTGGATTGCGAGCATAATTCGTTTCATAAACGTGTTCGTAATACAAAGCACTCGTATATCAAAGCGAATTTCCCCCATAAGAAATAATGGAAACTCAGATGATTCGTCCCACAACCCAAAAATATTTAATCTAAAAATGATTAATACCTTTTTTATTTTCGTTATTTAAATGTAAATGTACTGTAATCAAATGTATTAATTAAATTTAATGGTGGCTGGTGTGAGGTGGACGAGAGAGATGAGAGGAGGAGGTGGGTTATTGTTTAGGACGACTTTCACTGTCACTAACGCCATCACTGCTATCTGTTGGATCACTGGAATATTTTTATTTTTGTGTGACTTTAACAAAGAACCTATCCAATGACACTGCTCGGCAGACAAAGCGTAACCGTAGTACTACTCGTATTGCAAGCTATCGCTCGTTTATCAAGTTAAAATTTATTTAAAATTTTTGCTCGTCTTACAAAACACTCGCAAACCAAGTTACTCTCAATCCAAGGTTTTACTGTAATGTGAGCTTCCTCTTTCATAGTGATGAACTACCAGGGGATGGGTGATGTGTTTATTATAGATTTAAGTTAGTGTGTGCTGATATATCAGTCGGTTCAGAAAGCTCAAATTAAATACTTAAAATAATAATAGATGTTTTTCATCATCTCTAAAAGCCAACACGGTTGCATTTTCTTTCAATTACTCTCTTCACTTCTACCCTTTAAAAAGCTGATAATAGCCTTAGTGCTAGACTTCTTTTTTCACTGCTTTTGCCCTTTCGGGTCTATACATATACATTCATTTCACTAATTGAATATGGGGTAGGATGGTAGAATTTCAAAGTAAATATGCGTAGAGGGAGAGTAAGGAACCAATTACAAAAAATTACCCTCGGCACACTTGACCTGGGTCCGAACTACGACCACCCCATCATAGGCAATACAGTCTAGCACGAGGTTGACGCGCTAGACCTTAAGACTACTGATGCGGGGTGCCAAACTTTTCAATTTAGAAACAAAACAATAAATAACTCTTTTTAGCCCTGCCCCGTGACTGAGTATTTATACTTCCTTCTATAGACGTATCGCCATAGTAAGAAATTTACCTTGTTAAATAACTTAAAACACTATGTGCAATACGTTCATGTAATTATACAACGCACCGCATCTTGCGTTGTTGTCTTGTTTGACAAGTGGTGTCGTCTATGAAAACTGTGTTAATTTTGTCTGCTCAAAAATAGCTCTATACCTTCTAGAAATTTATTCTTATTTTAATCTGACTCTATTAGGAATGATGGCGATGGGAAAATAAATTACCTGACACAGCGCGATTTTAAGGGAGCAGATGTGAGACTTAATTGCTGCTAACACAGTTCTCACATTAGAAACATATGTGATGTGTGATATTTTCTGCTTGAATTTTTTTTGGTGGGAGGAAGAGGGCTTGCTCCTTGTCTAACTACCCATCCAAGCTACATACATTTTCATATGAAGAGCTTTTATCCAACAGCTAGAAAAGCTAGTTACTAAATATATTTTCACACATTCATACACCAAGGCTTGTGATTTGCAACTTTCCCTCTTGGTGGTGTTTATAAATACCTGCCAAATAGCACTAGTTATAGGCCTATATATAGTAAAGTGTCATCATGGTTGACAACAAATATTTTTGCTTAATTCTAAAATTTTCTTACTATCAAAATCCTTCTATATCCAGACATATACATTTAAGCTAAATGGAGTATAGATGAGGAAAGTAGAGCTAGCTGGAAGTGTACGCACATTTGCGTGGAGTGATAGTGTGAAACCATTTAAGAATAAAACTTCAGCATACATTCGGTCGGGATTCTAACCCTAGCCTTCCCATCACCAGCTAAACAAAGCCATACTAGACTGACCACATTTTTTGTGTGTCCACTGGTGCAGGTTGGTAACAAAAATATTCACTCATCTACAAATATCTTCACGAAAAATAAATCATTGTATGTTTTCTGATAGCTCAAATGTAGCTTAAGTAAACTTCATAAAGGCTTATTTACAATTGAGTTTTCTACCCAGTGGACGCGTGGTCCGAATGTAAAGACCATCAATTCTGGTTTGCCGGTGATGAGGAAGTCCTCGTTCGAATCAGGGACGGACATACTGAAGTATTCCCTTTACTTAATGACTACCCACTCTCCTTTCATGCAAATCCAAATACATTTCCTCTAAATTTCCCCTTAATCAGTCTCACCTCACTGACGTAAAATACGTACAACCCGTAAGGATAATAGGACATGGTGGGGGAAAAAAACCACTTCAGAGTTCTTTGAATTTCTAACTGCACACCTTTCAAGAAACTTCCATTTTGGTAGATGCCATATTTTGAGAAAACAAGGACTTGGAATTTTACAACTTGTTTACACTAGTCCCACTCTTTATTTATCCACTTCTTCCCCCAAAATAGTATTTTTTTTATCACTTTTTATCCCCATTCATTCACTCTTGAAGTAAGAAAAGCCTGTAACAAAGTGAAGAAAGTATTTACACTTCTCATGACCGTTTTAGTTTCACGATCTCTATTCGTCTTTCTCTTGTGTGCACAGTTTTAGTTTTCAATTTGTAAAACCCCTTTCCTTCCCCTCTAGCTTACGTGGCTCAGGGTTGTGTGTTTGGTAAAAGGCAGGGATGAAAGGGGTTGAGGGAACGTGGGGAGGGGTATTTAGCGAGTCTCGCCGCGCTAACTAACCCTGTGGGTGCCGAGTCACGTGGTTAGACTCGGTGTGGGGGCAGGAGCACACACCACCGGTTGCTCTTCCCACCTCTTTTCCCCCTATGTCCCTCACCTTTTTTTACCCCTCCATCCCTGACTCCAGACATCTGTACAAACAGCAGACACCTCTCTAAGGTCCCCCTAGTCAACCCCTCTGACTTATTTCACATACCCCCTGGTTTCTTCTCTTTGCGGTCAACACTCGAACTGACTTGATACATAAAAGGGGAGAATACTCTTGTTTTCTATGACTCGTTAAAGAAATAGACCCAAATCGTTGATATCATGGGTTTGATTCCAAATTCATACCTTCAAGACTCTATATATAGCTTTAATTAGAGATGGGTGGAATAACTAATAAACTTTTTTAAAAATCTAATCTTCATCTTCATCTTACCTATTAATTTCTAGCCCGAATCTTTTAAAACTTAATTAAACATAATCTAGTTAATTTCCTACATTTGTATTTTTTTCTTAAATTTCTGGTTTGCTACTATATATATGTATCTTGGTCTAAACATCTAAAAATCAACATATTAGCTCTAAAACCAATTCCGATTCAAAATGTATATAAAAAAATAGTATCGAATCTCAAATAGAATAATTTTTAAGAATCCCCGAAACTTAAATATCCCATGAGATTAAAGGGAATCGAGGATTAGAAGTACCCATCCCTGGTTTTTAACATTGTTATGTTCCAGTTCTGACATCACCTTGACTCAGTTGGAAACCTGTAAGATAATTCATCCAATGTTTTTGGATTTGATTCCCGGAGGGACCAAACAAACCTCTATCACCGTGAAAATTAGTTCGTACCGTTTCGAGGCAAATTAAAATTTGGGGGCATGAATATTGTGTTGCTCCAAGAGTTGAAAAGGTGGAAGTGTATAGAACGTGGATTTTAAGGTGTTATTTTGGTTGTTGTTGCAGTTATTAAACAAAAACCTTTTTAGGGCCTAGGTCAAAATAAATCAAATATTTCTGCAGTATCAACCTGGAGTTTAATTTTTTAATATGGGCACATCAACAGTTCCTGTTTGTTAAGGATGTCCTGGAATTTAAGGACACATTTTTATATTCATTTAAAAAGTTTCTCATCTAATTTCTTTATGTCCATGACAGATATTCAACAACTGTTGATATCACCATGTGAAGAATATTAAACTCTATGTTTCTTGTAGAGCAATATTTTTTTCCCACCAAAAAATGTTTTGATATAAAAAATGCAGAAACACTCCCCTAAACTTTTTTTTTAGCACCGCATCTTACTTGGGTTACACCAAAGTTGGAGGTTGGAGGCCGAGAGTAATTATTAGGGATTAAATTGTCGCGGGTCGTCCCTACAGTAAGGCTGCGGACCGAATGAAGAGAGGAGCTCTTTCTGTCTTGTAAATGTTTTGAAGAAAATCTTTCTGGGAGATTCTTTCTCTCCTTCTATTTCGTCATGCTTGCATCAGGTTTAATAAAGGAGGGAGGAAGGTAGGAAGGGAGAAAGTTTCCTCTGAGTTATGTTTCACAAGTATTCGAAAGAGGGGTCGGGGAAAGTGAAACAAAGAGCAATTTTGGCTGGCGAAAATAGTCATTGTAAACAACATAACAAATAGATAAATGATCACTCAGGTGTATAAGAAGATTTTATAACACATGTGGATACATCGAGTTTAGTATTCTGAAACCATTGATTAATCTGAAATAAATTGAGGGTGGGAACTTTTGATTTGAATTATTACGAAACGAAAAACCTATTTTATTACATTATAGAAACCTGGGACATTGAAATTATATTAAAGGCTGGTGCACACTGGGTGATAATCGCCAGATACAAGTATCCAGCGACACGACAACGTCCGCGCATACATAAACTAACAACTTGTATCAGGACACAAGTATCCACAGATGTTGCGCGTCCACACCGAGCAACCACATCTCATCATTCTCCCCGCCCCATTCCTTCGCGAAGGATCCACAAATCACTGCTGGTGTTGATGCCGCTTTTATAATGATTAGATGGTCACCAAAAGCGAAAAAAGATGTTGTTGAGAAAATTGAATTTTTTTTTATACGACAAGGGGAAAACTGTGGGGACTGTTTGCTTTCGGAGATATTATTGAGTGACTGGTGCTCATTTTAAAATTTCGTAAGGATTACGACATCGGATTTCGAGGAGCTACTTAGTTTGGTAGCATCCAAAATTACAAAGCAAGATACCAACCTTTAAGCCTCAGTTTCTCCTTCAGTGCGTCTAGCCAAATACCAACTGGTGATTCGTACACAAGCTTGATGTGTTTGTTGACTAGGGTGATGAATAAAAAACCTCGGTCCCGGCACAGATATATCTGATTGCCAAACCCTTCCTTCACCTCTGACAAGACGTGTATTAATCACAACTTGTGAATGTGAGGAATGCCAGGCCTCCCCCGTGGTTCGGATGCCATGTTAAACTGTAGGTCCTCCATTTCATCTCACAATCACCCTACCATTACACATTAACGTAAGTGCGTATAGCCCGAAAGGGTAGTAAGACGCGGTGCTAATAATAATACAAAACCAACTGAATTAAGTTAAAAAAAACTGCCTGGCGATGCTTGCGCGTGGGTCCACACTGAGCAGTATTTCCCATGGGAGGCGGGAGACAAGATACTGGGAACCTTCTTTGATCTTTTACCGACGTGTACTTGGGCGATGTTCCCGTGTATTCAGACACACGGAAACATCGCCGGATGGCTTGTGTCTGGCGATTATCGTCCAGTGTGTACTAGGACATACGGATATTACGGATATAGCTGCACTACGAGTATAATACTTTGTGTGGTGCAAGTCGAATAGGACTGTTGCATTAAGGTGTCTTTCTTGTATAGAGTTGGCCTTACGTGTAATGTGGGACTGGTGTACGACCCGTGAGACTGTGACTAGATTCTCGGTTGGATGAAATGGGAAAGTTTTATTTCATCAATGTGTTTTTCCATCCTCTGTCCACACACACACACCTATACATTCTTTTTATGTGTGTGTTCACGTTCCTTGTGATGGTTTTGGCATTCAAAAATCCCGGTCTTTAACTTTCATCCCGTTTGGTTTAGCTAAAATATTTTGACAACATTTGTATAAAATCATCCTTAGATTCGCAATTGAAACATTTCCATTTTGTTTACATTTAAAATTATCTTTAGGAGTTTGCTTGGAAACCTAAAATTTCTTAGATGTTGTTATTTTATATGTTTAGAGGAACTTATTTTTGACGAAAACATACAGAACTTCAAGACAATGACTTGACTCACAGCCTTGCATTTAACAAAGAACGAAGCCCGCACTTGAAAATAGTGGTGCACCCAAAGCAGGGCAACATGCCCCCCAAACCTCATACCTCTGACTCCAAATAATTTTAATGTAAATTAAAATGATATGAATAGAAATAAAACTAAGAGCACTGAAAAGGAGTAAGTAGATTTTCAGATCATGTTTATGACTTAATATTCAAGAGGTGTACTACTTTGCACATTAAAAGTACACTTAAAATTCCCAATTGTAAAAATCACAAATACATTAGTTTGATACATTGTATATAAGGTCAAAGTCATATTTATTTTACATTGCCTTATTTTCTGTTTGGACAGTAACAAAATAAAGGTACATGGAAAGATTTGTAGCCACCACTATGATGCTCAAATACATTTGGTATTTAAGGCTCTCAACACAAGTCAAGGTTTATTAGAAACTGGAACCAGGATGGGCACAACATCCAGTCCCCGGCCGTTAATTTACCAATGTGAAAGCGTAAACTCATATTTTCATCAATAATAAATTTTTGGCCATGCCGGGAATAAAACCCGGGACTCTTAGTTCAGTAGACAGACACACTACCGACTGAGCTAAGATGTCGGTTTCAAGATGCATTTTATAAGTAATTTCGACCGGACTAGGATTCGATCTGACAAATGCATTGAGGCATATATCACCTTAGATGTCTCGAACACAACATGGAGCCGTTGATGTGTTCAAGGTAGTTAAAAAATTAATGGTTAATATCTAATAAACTGCAGTGTTTCTCTATGTGTGGTTCGCGACGGTCTATCAAGTGCTATGCAGGATTCCGGGAAGTTTCATTACAATATTAATTAAATAATGTTGATCACATACAATACAAAGATTTGAAATGCAGAATATTAAAATGTAATCTTATTTAATATGAAATATCCATACTATGCTCTATTTATTTTCTCGGTAAGCACAAGTCATACATAAAAGGAAGATTGTACCAACCTTACGTCAACAAATCTGATCACTTATTTATCAAGAATTATGAGGTTTGGAATGTTAAAAATAATACAAAAACTA
>CABFWB010001979.1:89559-122918 GCA_902151455.1 Timema bartmani
TGGCTCCCTTCTCTGGCTCGCGCGAGCGTTGCTTTTCGAAGTTGACAATGGACCGTGCCCTTACGTATGATAGAGAAAGGGGAAGGGGGTTTTGCTTGTGATGGCGGGCGGACCTCTGAATGCTAGTGATGAAAGATCGCGTGGAGCTTTCATAGAAACTATAGGACGTTCCAGAGCTTATCAATACCTGGATATTAATCATAGGCTTACCTCCTATGCTCCGTTTCACCGGACTAGGAACCCACTCAGCCCCCATACCCTTCTCTTACGACTTTTCGCTATAAAACATTCTACTTACACATCCAACCAAACCCTCTACCCACCTCTCTCTCTCTCTCTCTCTAACCCTCTGCGCCAATATCTATTCAAGAACAACCTGCCTTTCATCATCCCAGCCCCCCTCTATAGGGTAGGAGGGGTGGTGGGTGCTCCATTTTACCTTATTCTATGGCTTGATGGTGCTTTCCCTTCCACACCCTTCCCACCCACCCTTTTTTTTTTTACCAACGAGATAAAAATGTCACCGGTGAATATCAGACTATAGAAAGGCATTGTTAAGGGGATGCGCGGGTTGCATAGAAAAGCGGGTGAGGAGTAGATTCCATCACCGAGGAAGCGTCATCATTGTTTTCCTAAACAATAGACAACTACTGCTATCCCCTTGCTCCCCATAGCGGCCTCCCCATACTTTGGCCCAGTGTTCTCTCAGCCCCTTAACCACTCTCGTGAGGAAGGTTTATAGGGGGAGGTGGGGTTGAGGAGGATGTACAACCTGATATGACATGTAAAGAAGTAATTTGGAGGAAACTGTAAATTTTTCATCGACATTTAATTTTTGATGGGTAGGCTTACCCTTTTGTATGGTAGAGTGATTCCTCTTAGAGTAAAAAAATAGTCCATTCATTCTTCGTCCAATTTGGATTCCCAACACAAAGTATACCTTGATTTTCTTACAAATGGACATTTGAAGCATCTTTAAAAAATACAAGCATGTTTTTTGTGGTCAAAATTGATAACATTTTACTATTTTATTAGTGTTATTTTATAGGTATTGATAATATTGTAAATATAAAATGTGACGATTACAGATCACAAGATCTGACGTATCAATATATGAAAGTAGATCTAGTAGCTTCTTCAAGCTGTCAGATATGTCCATTCACATATATATATATATATATATATAGTCCAAACATAATGCTATGAATAAAACGTGTTTGTATTTTAATATACTTAATTTTTTGTGTAACTTAATCCATCATAATTTTTGGATTTCCATGAATAAATTTCCATGAATATTTAGATGATTTAAGATGAAACTTTTTACTGCAAAATTGTGATGACATAAATTTCCAGTAGATAACTAAGTGACTCCGAAACACATTTGTGTAAGCTTATTATACACTCAACTGTACTTTAGATCATATTTATATAATTAATAAAATATAAATATTTTAAATAAATGACACCTTTCAAGAAAGGGCCCGTGGGTTAGGGCTGGTTTGACATTGATGGGGAAGTCATGGTTTGAATCATGACAGGGTATTTTGGGTTAGATGTATATCTAAATGATTTCACTCTCTTCTGCCACACAAATCAGGGTAGGCCTATATTTTATTTAAAACTTCCTTCCTTATCTCTACCCATTAGTGTACTGTAAAAATATGGATAGGTCCGAACGGTTAGTAGGCCCTTTTATGCGGTGCACACCCATACACAAAAAATTACTTTGGAGAATATTTTTGTAATTAAAAACACAAACGCTTTAAATGAGTGACAGTTAGGCCTAAGCTCTCATTTATTTTAAAAGAAAAACAAACATCGATATTTTCTAGTTTTATATGTATTCATTATTTTTCTATTAATTTTATTTGAAAATTTTACCGATCTCACAAATGCAATGAATTTGATTTTTTTCTTTTTTAAATCTGCGTTAGATTTAGGACTCTTGCATCCCTAAGGCCTGTGGGCTCGTGCCCTTCTTCCTCGGACTGGGGTGGGACAATCGTCAACCCCCTTGACCCCCTGTAACATACAACCATAAGCGACGCGTGGCGGAACCGCTAATAGGCACCGATTGATTCTTCGCCCCTCATTCTCCTCCCTCTTCCAACCCTCGAGGTTGGGTCAAAGAGGGTTGATGGGTAGAGGGAGGAGAGATAAGTATCAATACTCTAAAGAGGAAAGGAGGGATAGAAGGTTACCAAACCTGGTCTCCAGTTTAAAACATACTTAAACAGACATTTTGAGCTTTAATGTAAGGCGGGTTTGCCTAGTATTAGGATCGTGGTCGGTTTGGGTGGGAGTATAGGGGACTCAATAAAAGGCAATTGTTTTTGCAGTTTTTATAGCAAAACTTTTTTTGGTCAAAATTAATAAAAATTGCTTGGATATAAACATAAAATTTAATTTTCTTCACTTGGCGATATTAACATGTGTTATTTCTCATGAGCATGGTGGCATTAGATGAGAAACTTTTTAAATCAATTGAAAAGGTTGTCATTAAATTCCAGGACATCTTTAACAAATATTCAACAGCTGTTGAGGTCACTATGTGAAGACAAACTCCATGTTTCTACTGGAAAATTATTTGTTTTCTTTTGAGCAAAAAAAGTTTTGATATAAAAACACTGACATTTTCCCGCGTCCCTTATCTATAAGACCATCTTAAGACCATAAGTTCCAAACTTAGCATAAGTTTCAAACATCCTATATTATAGGCAACACTTTGCATGAAGCTGATTCAACAGAATCGTTAGTTTAAGGATCAAGTTGGACTGCACTATATAAATAGTTTCGTCGTAGCTAGGTTTTTAATCCTTTTCCTCAGAAGAAGGTAGCAAGTCACAAAGCATTATCTCCATCCTTTTCTTTAATGCTAGATAGTTTAAATATGTAAGGTAGTTAAGATAATATCCGTTAATCTGATTTGAGAAAACCTATTTGAAATGGGTCTCTCTGTTACAGACAAATAATCAATCCTTCGACCTCTTTGATGAAGCACTCTACTACTATACTGACAGAAATATAAAATGATTTTTCTAAGAATTACCCGACTGAAAGGCATTTTTTCTTAATAAAATCCTACTACATATAGTCCATTCACCATAGGAGTGGTGGTAACTGACAGCTAGCAAAAGTATAAAAACTGTTAAAGTTGTCTTCTGTAAAAGTTTTGATTGCCATAAGTGACAACAAATCAATTTAATGGTCCTGCAGATCATAATGGTTTGGTGAATGGACTATATAGTAGGATTCTGGTAGGAAAAATTTCTTTCGGATGGCGCTTCCTACCAAAATCAGTGTATAGCTCAAGACTCTTAGGTGAGAAACACACAAAGTTCGGATCCCCGTCCAGGTAATTTTTTTTTCTTGAACAACCCGTACCAATATATGGTTTTCACCGTTGGCTAAGAAATCAAGGCTCTAATCCCCTCCGGGTACATTTCGAGTTGGTTTTCTATGTGTGACCCCCACAGGCTGGAACGCAGTCAAATACATTATTTTCGTCCGGTTTTCTTCACCAGTGAGAGGAAATTAAGGGTTTGAATCTCAGTAGGGTGTATAGAGAGGTTTTTTCCTCCCTTTAATAGTTTACTGCTATCGCTTCACACAAATACTGATGTATTTATTAGATATTCTATCTTATTCATACCTGCGCTACTAGTGTAATACAGGGCTGCAAATGTGAATTTGGATTTATATTGATTTTATGAATTACTTGCCCTGTAAATAAAGTAAATAGATTTAAAAAAACAACATAATGCCATAACATGAGACCCCCTTCCCCAGTTTCCTCTTGGATTGAAGTTTTAGGAGACTCCCATCACTTCTACTTCAAGGATAACCCCCACACCCCCACGTCTATTTCCCCCTACCACACACACAAACTTCTCTACACACCCACAAATTATTTAATTTTCATCCACTATAAAGGGCAACTTATTTTCTCCAGTTAGTTTTCAAGTTTTCATATATTTTTCTCTATTTTCAACATTCCTCCCTATTAATCATAGGGCCTACTGAATGAAATCTCTTCACTACCGCCCCCCCCCCTTTACCCTCTAAAATAAAAAGTATAAGAACCAATAGCCTATAAAGTCGACTCTCTCATTTTTATTTCTAAATCTCCCCCTATTCCCCAGTCCAACAATGAAGGTTTAGAGAGACATTAGAGAAAGAATCGAAAAAAAAAAGGAAATACCTCTTTATCCACCCATCCCCCCCATCTCCCTTTCTAAAGTCATTCCCCTTACTCCTCAACCTTTTTTTTTTTCTCTTTAAAGCTCTGCGCATGCGTAATGTGGAGCTAGATAAGAGCCCGGCGCGCACTCCTTTGTCTCCTTGTATTTATGCAATGCCGCCCCGTGAGCTGACTATGTGGCGCCCTTGTTCTTTTGTGACGATTATCTGCATAAATCCGATGGAAGAGCGCTTTTCAACTCCCGCAAACTATATTACTGAATTATCTGGTGGTAAAGAGGGAATAAGGGGTGAGGGGGGGGTACCTCCCAGATGTAGATGGGGAAGGGGGGTAGAGGGAAGAGTTCTCTTTGAAAAGACGCATGCGCGAACGAACCAAATGTTGGGTTTTGGGTTTCTGTGTTTCTGGTTCTATAGCTCACATGGCGAACGTAATGCACAGATCTACGGAAAAGGCTTGGTTCGAGAGATGGCTTTTCATTTGATTATGAACAATGAGAATCTCTTGAACAATAGACAACTGTAAGGATTGCTGCTACTACTGAAAGAGAGAGAGACGTGATAAAAATATGTGGGAGGAAAGTGAACGAGGCTGCGACAGAATTATTTCCATTATTCGAAGAAGAAAAGAGTTTGTCAGAGAGGGGAGAGAAAAAAAAATGCTTAGTGAATGAGAGAAGCATGAGTAGACAGAAATTGAAATCAATGAATGAATGGGTTACTTCGGTGTGGGACCATTTTGAAAAGAAGATAATATAGCTTCATCAAAAGGAATACATATATTTCAGACTGCAAAAGAAATAATTAGAAATGGTTGGAGGAAGGCCTAGAGAATTTCAATTTTTATTTTATTTTTGATGCTCCTGAGGGATGACGTTATTTGTTTCTGTTGGTGTAAGTTATTTGTGTGACGTAAATTATTTTAGGAAAAGTTATCTTATGTGTGTTTGGAGCAAGCGGGTGTTATATAATCCTAGTCTATAAACCCCGAATTTGTAATTTCATTTTTTTTTCAGTTACTGATAGACTCAGAAGTATATTTAGTTATAATATCCATTTGTATGAGCTTAAATACACACTCAACTCTAGAGTTCTCAAGATAATATTTAGCTATTTAGAAATATAAAGAATTTAAATGAATAACACAAACATCGGTGGAAACGTGGGCTAAAATTTCAACCTTGTCTGATCTAATTCACTGGTGATGGAGAGTTCAGGGCTAAAAAAACTGACAAGGTATGTTGAGGGTGTCCTATCACTCTAACCCAACCCAAACATGAGTTAAGTCTTCACTAAAACTTAACTTTTACTGTCATTGCCCTATTATTTTTAATACACAGACAGCTTCAAAAATAGTAACACGAAGGAAAAGAGTATGCCTACTTTTGAGAATATTTTCTAATTAAAAAGTAAAGACTTTATTTTAAGAGGGAAAATGTATAGGATCTTTTTATTTTTATATCTAAGACTTTTAGAACTAATTTATATGCAATTTTGTTGTTGTTGTTGCTTTAGTCCGTTCGCAATAACTTTACCCTTTTCTGACATTCAAAAAGTTACTACAAAAGTAGTTCTCTATTCAGCCATCTCACAATATTATGTTTTGTAGCTTTGTCAAAGTGATTTACATTATGTCTTCTTACCAACTTGACAGAAATATATTTGCTATGCAGGCATGTATATAATTGCTTTAATTACTTTATTTTATTTTATTTGGGGTAGTTAACGTGAACTTTCTGAACTGACTGATTTTATTTTAAAAATATATTAATTTAAGGTAGTTTACCTATGACAAATTTATCAAACATGACCTTGAAGATTTAGTTCAAAGTGGATATCTAGAATATTTTAGCACCACGTCTTACTAACCGTTTGGATTACACGCTATTTGGGAATAAAACAGAATATGTTTTTAATTTTTACAAATTAAAAATAATTAAAGAGTATTTTATGAGTAAGTGATTTTTGAAAGTTTAAAATTTGTTAAAAATATTTGAACAATTTGGTTTAAAATTTTAATATGAAGAGAGCTTATTATGAATAACTAGATGTTGTGTTTGTTTTTCCGAGGAAAACTTACTTAAGGGTAGTTTACTGAAATTCAATTTTTGAAAGAAAAAAAAATCCAAGCAGTCTCAATATGAGCAAAGTTTGTGCGATTGGTTATAACAAAACATTTATTTCCATTATGTTTCTACAACAATATATTTTCTTTTGTTTCACATAGGTCAACCTTGCGAGTATTAAATAAATTTATTCATTTTAAGGTAAGGGAGTCCGTGCCGTGTTTCATACAAAAAAAATTTTGGTGAAGGATTATGCCTATTCTACCTTGGCCCCAAAAGGGGCACTTGACTGGTGAAGTTTTGGGAAATATTGGCTTAGATCGGTTGTTTTCAAACTGGGGGCCGCGGTGGTGTGCGAGGTGGTCCACATGCGGGACCGTAAGGCAGTGGTGAGGGGGAATGGCGGGGAGAAACTACGAGAAAGAGCTAAAGAATTCAATATTGACAGAATAAGTCCGCTAAGCAACAACACTTTGGATTAAGAGTAGGCTAGTATTAGACCAATATGTGGAATGGCATATGAAAAAAGTTTGATGAAAAATGCTGTTCTTCACAGCTTGATAAGCACGTAGGGTACATAAGCACATACATAATATATACATACCTATACACGCACACACATACAAATACATACATAGACATACATACATACATACATGCATGCATACATACATACATACATACATACATACATACATACATAGCATACATACTTACATACATACATACATGCATACATACATACAAACATTTACATATACACATACGCACGAACACATTTGTATGTTCCACCCTGTCCTAGGGGAAAAAATAGTATAGTTTATGAATTATGCAGTGCTTGTGGTGTCCAAATCATGAACTGGACGAGTTTTTGCCCGGTCCGTGAGGTGGTATTTAAGTTATTTTAACTTTTAATAGTTTTAGAATGGAATGTAAGGTTAAGTTAGGTTGGGTTAGTTTAATATAGGCTAATATCTTAAAACGAATCTCATTTTAAGCTTCTAGTAGGTAGTACACTATGTTCCAGTTCATGGAATGGGCAAGAGTTAATACAATTTTTGCCCAGTGCATGAAATGGTAAAGAGGAGAGTCCAGTTCACGGAATGTGCAGAAATTTGCCCGATTCATAAACTGGGCGAATTCACTATTGGAGTGTAAGTAACATATACATTCTTACATACATATATATTTACATTCACAAACATACATACATTTGCACAGATACATACATAAATACATACACACATATCCACATTTCCAATAAAAATATTCGAGTAGTAGGCTATTATTAGGCCTACTTTTCGTCAAAATTACGAATATCTGTTAAAATGACTAATACATATTATTTATCTACACGCTATTACTTCGTTTTAAAGGTGTAATTAAGAAGAAGCCCACTACTTTAAGGTTATATTATAAACCATATTTGATCAAGAGAATAGATCAAAATGTCTATAAAACCTCAAGTAAATTGTTTAATGATATAATGGACATTTTGAAAGCTCAGACACCAACCCTCATTTGGTAAAATAAGTACACGACAGCAGTTTTAACTGTCAACAATAAACTTGGTGATATAAAATGCTACTCATTTCGAGTGTTTTGATTAACTCACGTCTCCATAAGTCACTTAAATGAGTGTTGAAAATGAGAGAGATAAAAAAACAATTGACTTACCCATTGACTGTTTTTATCCACTTTTCATCTCAATACACATTAAGAGGGGTTGATGTTAAATTGTAGGGGGTTGGGATCTTTGGGGAAATGTAAAAGGTTAGCTGTAATAGAGAGGGGAAAAGGGGTGATGGTGTGGGAAGGATTACTACCCCCCCCCTTCGTGTTAACATATGGGGTTTAGGGGTGAATTCAGTAGGGACGTCGGGGAGGTGGTGGGGTAGCATTAGGGTGTCACGTTATATACAGGGTGTCGATAGCTGTAATACTCCATTAACACTATCACAGTCTAGGGACTCGTAACAGCTTTGTTTAACGCGACTACCGGGGGTTGAGGGGAGTATAAAGGGGAGGATGAGAGACTGTTATCTTGGGGCTGTTATAGTCTGTTACTGTCTCAGTGAATCGTCGTAAAGTGACTCTCTTGCTCTCGCACTCTTGTTAGATTGACAAGTAGATATATGTACTTTTTCCTTTAAAAAACTTGTCCCAAAACTTTATGTGTGTGTGTGTGTGTGTGTGCGCGTGTGTGTTCAGCGTCTCTTCGCCCACCCATGATATCCACATTATCATCCTAATTGGGTAAGGATGATTATGTAAATATTTAAAGGAAATGTACCCTCATTTACGTGAGAAGAGAGTGAGAAGTCATTTGAGTAAAACTACCCCAAATCCCTTGGCAGGAATCCCAGGACTTCCCTGTTGTCATAAGCAAACCAAACCAGAATATATTTAATAGCCTTAATCGAAGTGCTCATCTATGAGAAAAATTACAAGTCTTTTCTCTTTTTTAAATGCTTTTTCTTGAGTTTTCATTGGAGCTTAGCTTAGTTTGTGTCAGTCCTTGGATTCTCATATAATCTATTATAATTAAATAATAACTATTCTAATAGACAGTACTTTCACGATTAAAGTAATACACATTCTTATTTTGAAATCTTAAGGTGAATTGAAAGGGAACGTGAGTTAAAGCTTGAAAATTTGAAATTTTTGTAGAATTTATTTTTTGATTTTGGCCAAAATAAAAAAAATAGTGTTTCAGTAGATAAGTCTAGTTAGATTTCATTCATTTAGTAATATCACCGATTTGACACATCATCTCAGTCGGTAGCGTGTCTGTCTACTGAGCTAAGGGTCCCTGGTTTGATTCTCGGCATGGATGACAAATGTATCATTGTTAAAATGTGGGTAAACCCTTTCAGAGTGATAAATTAACGGCTGGAAGATGGATATTGTGCCTCTTCTAGTCTTAAGTTAGATTATAAACATATGAAGCTACGACAGGCCTAGCCAGCCGGTAGAGGAAAATATTAGTGGTTTTAATTTTTTTTAAACTGACCCAGAACATAGACTGGAAACAGTAATGGATGTAAAATAAAAAGTAATATCATCAGTTCTTGAAAATCTGTCATGAAACCATTGGAATTTGTTGAAAAACCTTTTAAATCAATCGAAAAATAATTATTTAAATGTCATGATGCTCATGAAAAATATTCAATAACTATTGAGATTATGATATAAATATAACTAAATGAACCATATTTTATTAATTTTGTCCAAAAACGTATTTTTGTTATAAAAAACGACAAAATACTGGTCTTAGTTTACGTTCTCTTTCATGGTTGGATAAATAATCCATTCGCATCGGTGGTCACAGGATCTAAGAAAACAGGTTCTTAATGTATTGTATTACTGGTGAGAGGGAGGTCAAAGTTTGAACCTCCACTAGGTATGCCATGGGAGGTAGTTTCCCACATATGATTTATCACTGTAATTTTCCTTATCTTCTCTCCACGCAAATATTTGTGCACTTAAACTAAAGCTTTTTTTTACAATTCCTAAACTATAAATTAAGACGTTAAATAGCCAATGAGTCAAAACGTAAAGAAAAAAACAAAATGAAGATATAATTATACGACATTTTCTTTGGTACCAAAATAAAATGAATATGAAGCTTGCATTCATTGGCATTGAAAATGCTATTTGTATGACAGCTGTAAATAAATTTACTAGATCTGCATTCATGCCCAAGGATGTGTTTTGCAGATGCCACTGATTACATCTGACGCCACTTTCTATAACTCCATGTTTTACTCTAATATTGTTTAGTCACTATTATTTTTTATTTCTTCCAAAAGAGTCTACATAGGCCTTTATACTATCTTAATGTAAATTCCCAGGTTATAGCACTGTGGTTTGTAAAATAAATAGTACGACACAATCTTGCAAATGTTCTCATATAGGCTTGTATATTATTTTAACTAAATCTAAAAATACATTTTTGGAAAATTCCAAATTTCTAAAATATTCTATCAGTATACTAACCTAATATTAATTTAATTTATAAAAATCCACACACCATATTGTTTATCATTAAAAATAATCTGCAAATATCAATTCTAAGCAAAATAGTTTGTTATTTAAAAAAAATATTTTTTTTTTTCAAAAATTGGTCATCAGTTAACTACTATTAATTAAACTAAGTAAAATAAATAAGAAATATATTTAATGTAAAAAGTTCAAATACCAATTTTGAAGCAAAACGTTACAGCGATTCTTAAAATATTCTATAATTTTTTAACAGTAATCTACCTATAAACAAAATTTTAATTCCCCCACCCTCCCACCCCCAATACACTTTTATTTGTCATGTCAAACAATCCCTAAATATTAATTTTTAACAAAATCCTTAGAGCCACTTTAAAAATATTTAGAATTTTGGAAAATCCTTCAGTTAACTGCCCTTTAGCGATCTTTTACAAAAAAAAACACACACACACAAGTATACAGTGCTATTTTCAAATCATATACCTCCTAGCTATCCATTTTAAACAAAATCGTTAAGAGCAATTTTCTAAAAATTTGGACTTCAAAAAGTCACATATCAATAAAATACTCTTAATATGAAGATCTCTTGATATGAGAAAGTATAAATTGTTTCCAACGTACAGTACGTGATTTATAAATATAAACTACACCATTTTTCTGCCATCTGAATGTTTTTGATAAAATAATTCCCCCACCAATGGACACGTGAACAGAGACGTTTGTCTGGCCTTGTCTGATTCGTCAATGATAAGGAGGTTGGGATTTGAATCTTAGTCTGGTGTATTAAGGTATTTTCTTCCTAAATGGTATCCTACTCTTTTTCCATACAAACTTGTTTGTATTACCTTTAAATTCTACCTTACTCAATCCTATCGCAGTTGTGAGACCACGTGACTAGTCGGGACAGTCATTAGGACACGAAACACGAAACAAAAATCCAAACAACTTTTGATATTTTAGTAGAAGAACAACATGCCACTTCCGGGTTTAAATTGAGTTACAAATCTGTTGAAAGAGCTTAGGAATAAAATTCATTCTGTTTATAATTGGCCCTAAAAGGAAGCCATGTAACGATAAAGTGTTATCTTAAAAGGTTTATTTATTACAATAAATGTATTATTTTATCTTCAAATGTGAACATATTATATAAGATCGATTTGTAAACTAAGAAATTTTGTTTGAATACAACGCATACTTACTCGTTTTTTAATATACACTTTTGCAATGTCAGTATTTTTAAGCGAATGCAGATATCTACACACACACACTTTGCTTTCCGACCATAAGTAATTTACAGCTAAGAATAGGTTTTGGCCCTCAAATCCTTCGAATCCCTAAGGATAGTTGAGATTCGAGGAGTCAAGAAAATGTCAGATTCGAAACTTAAATACTTTTTCAAATAGTTTTTTTTTCTTCAGTTTTTCAAGGGAAATTTTCTTTAGAGCTGCCTATTAGTGGTTCAGGATCAATTATATTTATATGATGATCTTGATAACCAGGCCCCACACCAGAAGGGGAACAAGGGACATAGCGGGCACCTAAGGTATAATGGGCCCCTATCGTATTTCTCTGTTGAAAATTGTGGCGACCTTGGAATGCAGTCTCTCCCCTTCAGTACTTCGCTAACGTCTGTGGGAAACAGTCCTGTTGAGTAAAGCTTGCGTTAGCACTGTGTAAATTGTTCAAACCGGGTTTGCATTGCTTTTATGTTATTTCGTCATACATTGAAGTGCTCATAATGGAAGTCTAATCGTGTTTATTTTGGATGGTTTTCATTTGGGGTGAAGGTAAGTATACATATACTTTGTATATATACATAGATTTTGTCATTACGATGTTTTGCAAACATAGTTTCGGCAGTGTGACTTAGAAGTGGTGCTTGGGGCAGAATGGGCGGGGTATAATGGGCATGGGTGATCATTATACCTCGTAGTTTTGTTCATAAGTTTGTTGGCAAAAGTGCACAGTTACACGACACATGGTTCGTCGAACTAGGAAACTGGAGAGAAGTTCGTGATGGCTCACCTTATGGAGAACCAGGGGTGACAACACGGCGTGTGATTCGTTCATTTTGTGACGCAGTTGGTTCCTCTAAAGTCTAAACAATGTGGATCCTTTGACTTGACATCAGTACTGAATCACAATCATGGATGCTAGGCAATAAATATTGCATCTGATTCATTTTGTGATATTTATTGTGGATTGTTGTTGCAAAATCGATTGAAAAGACGTTAAATGATGTGTTGGATTGCGTCGCATATGAAAAGTAGACAAAGGTAAGAAAATCTGGCTTTCACTAGGCTACTATGAACTAGTTTGATGTTATGTGATTTATATTATTGCTCGATTGTTTAATAAGAAGAAATGTGAATTTAAAACTATGTTGGTGCTTTGATATTGCAAGACACGACTCTCCTAAACTGTGACCTGCACTTCAATCGGTCTGCGATAAGGTGAGCCTGCACGAACCTACACGATCCTTGCGCGAACCAACGCGCTCAGCTCCTTTGATCCGTGCAAATTTACCGACAGCCATCGGGAAACTGTGAACCACGTACTACGATCCACAAGCCACGCATTATGATCCATGAGCCATAGTGTGCCGCCTATGTCAAATAGGCTCACCAAACCACGTACCGTGTAACTGCGTCTTTTAAGAACGATAAAATTGTAAACAAAACCAAATTTCATAAATAAATGATTTCAATCTATATTTTCCTTAAAAAAAATGTATTGCTTCAGATGGTTCGTAATAATATGAAGAAGACTATGCGTCAAGAATGGATTGAATATAATATGCGGTGAGCTGTTCAAGATGTAAGACCGGGGAAAATGAGCTGCAAGGCTGCTGCTAGGATATTATGGAATTCCCCGAAGTACTATGCAAAGATTCATCAAAGAAGCTGTTCAAAAATCCGACCTCCCACTTGTGGTTACAAGAGTGGCCAGATTTTCGGCGGCACAAGAGAAGTAATTAGCTGATTATTTGAAAGACAAAGAAGTATGCCTGTTCGGATTTTCCATGAAGGAATTTCGGGAACTTGCTTATGGAAAAGCCGAAAAAATGGCTTGTCCGATAAATTTGACGCCGAAGCCCGGATGACTGGAGAAGACTGGACAAAAAAAACTTTTTGAAACGGAATACAACAATTTCATTGAGAAAGTCGGAAGCAACGTCTGCAGCTCGGGCTTTAACCGTGTCGCTGTTGGATTAAAAAAAAAATTATTGGAGGAGTGCATCGAAAAGTATCGAATTACTTCAAGCGGGATATTTAACGTGGACGAGACAGAGACCATTGCGAAATATCTGGGTAAAATTTTGGCAACAAAGGAAAGAAAGCAAGTAGGATCTTTGTCGTTGGCAGAGCGAGGATAGCTCCTAACCATCTAAATCTCCATGGCTACTGATGGTTCATATATGCCACAGTTTTTTCTCCCTAGAGTGAGAATGAAGGCCAATCTGATGAATGGAACGCCACCTACTTTGTGGGGTGAATGTTACAACAACGGGTGGATAAATAAGGACCTATTTTTAAAGTGGTTCAAACGATGTGTTGATTGGTCACGCATGACTATAGAACAACCCGTTTTGTTGCTTTTGGATGGGAATGCAAGCCATGTAAAGAACATTGAGGTCATCGAGAGAGCAGGGGCCAGTGGTGTAGTCATGCTGTTCTTCACACCACACTGCACTTATCGATTACAGCCCTTGAATTTGAGCCTCTGAGCTCAGATTATGGAGATGAGGTGAATAAATGGCTCAAATCTAATCTTGGAAGAACAGTTACACAATATCAAATAGGAGAGTTGTTCGGAAAAGCCTATTTAATTGCGGCACAATAACAATTGCGATAAACGGCTTTCGAAAAACTGGAACATGACCAGTAGATACAAAAATATTCCAGGACCATGAATTTTTTCCTTGCGAAATGATGGACATGCCACTAGAATAACAGCCTACACTTATGGAAGAACCCGCTTCTATAGAACCTTGTTCGCAAACATCACCCATGACTTTTATTCCATCCACACCAGTGACACGTCAAACCACGCCCATTACCGGTCCACCGATCCACTGATGTTATCTCCAGGTCCATCCTCGGCAATGACAGATTCATCCACGTCATGGACATCTTTACAGAAATCCGATCCATCCACGTCCACCGATCCTTTGATGTTATCTCCAGGTCCATATTTGGAACTGACAGATACATTCACGTCTCCGACGTCTTTCCGGAAATTTTCGCCATCTCGAATCATAGCATTCCCTAAAGCACCAGCTAAAAACAAGAGCTTCTAAACGCCGAGGAAAGACAGCAGTGATTACAAGCTAACCATACAAAGCGTAGTTAGAAGCCGAATCAACCAAACCAAAACTTCAATATAACACTGATCGAAAAAGATGAAAAAAAGGGCCAAAAATATAATAAAAACCAAGGAAAGAAGAGTCCTCAGAAAGCGAGGATGACGAGGAGTGCATGTATTGCGGATATTTGTATTCCCAGTAAACAGAAGGTTGGGTGTCCTGCAGAGAATGTATCGAGTGGGCTCATTATTCTTGTGCTGGAGAGGATGACAATGACAATGACAATGACAATGAATTCACTCACATATGCTCGTTTTGCAAACAATTTTAGCTTCGTGCCCATCATAACCCACCTTTGCCCATTGTGCCCCAGTACCGGAGAAGAATTAGCAAATTGTGGAGTTTTTTAGATAAAAAACTGAATTGCTCATTTTAAGTTGCTTTCTTTTTTGTATCCGTTTATTAATACATTTTATTCTTACCAATAACATTTTTTTTTAACTCCTAGGAAATTATTTTAGATTTTATTAGTAATAATACTTAAGGGGCCCACTATGTCCCGGCTTCCCCAACATTTAACTGAATGTATAAATATTATAATGAATGGAATATAAAAAAAGAATTTTAACATTTAGTTACTATTTATAGTTTATATTATAATATTATATTAATACTTCGTCTGTGTTCATAACCTTTTCCTATATTCGAACTCAGACTCACGATTCGTGATTTGAAGGTAAATTGGAAACTCGAGTTTGAGATTCGGATTCGTAAAATAGTAGATTCAACCCAACTCTACTTAAGACTAAATAACGAGATGACTAGATATGTGAAAATTCATTTTCAGAAATTTAATTCTTAATCCTTTTAAAACACACTTTTCACGACACTTATTTTGTTGCCAATTTTTTACAAATTATCTAATTTAGTATGAACAAATCACGGTCGATTTCTAAGTTCAAACCAATAATTCATGAACTTGCAACATTTAAATGTGTTAAACCAATAAATTCTCTCAATTGGTGGATGTAACACGTTATTACACTGAGGGTGCCAGAACCATTCATTCTTCAAAGTCCAAAGTAAATGTTACCATACCAAAAGGTCCCAGTGGGACCACCCAGTTGACAGGTGCCCCCCCCCTCACCCCAGATATATAATAGGTGACACCCCTTCCCTTACGACCCAAACCCTCCAGCTCCTCATATCATGAGGTACAGGTGACATTGGGCACGCGACCTTCCTCTCCTCTTCTTCCCATCCTACCCATCCATCCCTTCTTCTAAGCCCCTGTAGTTAACGTCCTTGTAGTCACCGCATTGTCCTTTCTTGCAGAATCACTTGCTGAGATCTGCTACACACAGCACTGCTATACTTTGTCCTCCGCCACACCCCCCCTTTTCACTCCCTCCTTGAACCCCTCACCAACCTAACTCCTCTTCTTCAGTAGTCTGCCTGAATAGAAGCCTCACAAAGCGCTATACATTTGAGAACAATAATCTCCCACCCCTCCCCCCTTCACCTGCTCTACCAACCTCCTTTCTCTCCCTTACGACAGGAGTAAAGAAAAGAGTTAGTTCTGATACACAGAACAGTCATCTGCCCCCCTCACCCCTTTCCCATCCACCTACTTCTACTCGCCTTTTGTCCATTTTATTCATATGCTAACTCCAAGCCCCTCATTACAATGGAGACTTGTATTGTCCTCTGAAGATAGCTTCAGTCTCTACTTCTATGTATGGCAGCCTTGCTTCTATACTTGTTTTATAGCTCGTAGCAAGATTCCAGAGGGCTTTGCTTTGACTGTGGTATTGTTCTCCTTGGGCAGAAGATACTAGCGCCCGCGATCATGGAGGCCGTGACTTTTGAGGAGAAGTATTTTTTTGACTATAATAATATGTTGAGCTAGAACCAGTAGGTGCCGACGAAGAAGAAACTGCAATTATTTGTACCTTTTGAGGGCTGCTTTAGCCTATATACCCTCGTTAATCAAAATTTAGGTTTAAAGCTAAGGACCCAATAAGGATACTAAAAGTGTAGGTAAGCGATGTCATCACGGGACCAGTATACGAGCAAGCAATATATAAAACAGTTTAATTTTTATAGGAAAAGCTTTTTAGAAAAATAAACGGTGGCCAACATTTATAACATTTTATTGGATCATTAGTGTTATTTTATGGGTATTGATAATATCCATTAAAATTCACAGCTGCAGATAACCTGACCTGGCGTATTAATACGTGAAATACGTGAAAGTAGATTTAGTAATTTTCTGTAACTGTCAGGCAAGGTTCTTATTAAAATTGGACTGTGTTTGCATGTATGTATGAATGTATTTATAATTATTACTTTTTTACTTTTAACGCCAAGACTATTCATGGCTTAGTATAAGAGTTAGACATAGGGATGAGAAGATCCCTTTTAGAGGTAGTACACTCGTATTAGTATGTAAAGAAAATGTAAAAACTACAGGGAATATTTCCTCCTTATCCTCACCGAGATTCAAACTTCCTAACCCAACCTAACACCTTAGATCATGTGTCCACAGCTGGCGGTGGAGGATTTATTAATGTAGCGTGCGTGTGTACTGATTGGTGCAAAAGTGTGGAAGAGGGTATTTCATCCATGGAATATTATTGTATGATATTGCAATGATTATATTTTATACACCCTTTTAATTAATTAATAGAGATAATCAAATCCGATCTAATATGATAATATTCAAAATTTATTTAACCAACACTATCTTTAGCAGTAAATGTCCACGTGGTGCAACATCCTTCTGTCTCTCTCTATCAGCCACCCAGGTGAAATCTTGTTAGAAGGTAAAATAAGAGGTACGAAGGATGATTGAATCCCGTTACTCAAGGAATATTCGATAAGTCAAAAAGTTCGTAAATAAGTCTATTAGTAAGCGCAGGTGCCGTCACTAGCTTGAAAGTTGCTGGCCGAGCAGACCGGGTGCGGATCCCGACAACTGGGCACCGTCATCTGGGTGCGACCAACTGGGTTCTTGCGAACTGGGCACTGGGAAGACTGGGCACCAGGGTACATTTTTTAAAATGTTATAATTGTAAATAATGGTAACAAACAATTAGGCGACAGTTAGGTTAGGTTAGTTTAGCTTAATTCATCTTTACGGAATTTATTTTACGCAAAATTATTATTTTTAATGTTTTTTTGTGTTATAAAAGATTTTCAAAATTTTATAACATCAAGTAGTATAACTTTATAAATATAGGTACACAAATTTAGTTTCATCCACTATTAATTTTTTTTAAACTCCAAAAATGAATATTTAGTAAAAAATCAATTATTACGTTTTCACGTTGGCACCCAGTTGTCTTTGCGCCCAGTTTTACCAGCGCCCAGTTCGCAAGTGCTCAGTTGGCCGCATCCAGTTGTCCTAGACCTGTCCGGACGTGCGTCTATCGGGAGAAAACATATTTTCCAATAAAATCACCTAATTTTAATCGGGACCATAAATATTTCGTGGCGGACACAAACTTGGATAAATCTTGATTCAATCAGATTTTAATTATAACAGCTCCCTCTAAAGTGAAATAGCAGCACGTGTGATATTGGAACGCGTACTCGCCTTGTGCAGTGAAGTAGGACGTTAAATGAATACTTAATTCACGTTACATAATTGATTTCAATATTAGCCTGATTCAATAAAGAACAATTACCTGATAAAGTGTGATCAAATCAAGCCTTCACAAAAATGACTTCCAAATTTTAGGCCCAAAAATACTTTACAATATAAATATTTAGTTTTCCACTTGATGTACTTTATTTTTAGCATCGCGTCTTATCACCCGTTTGGGTTATACACTTATGTACTAATTACCCTTGTGGTTTTCCATTCTGGAGGTTGCGACCCCTTCGGGCTCGTGGCATATTTCGGGTGGGGTTGCAATGCTTGTTGAGAATAAAGCTTTTTACTTTTTCTCGACACCTCAGAGAGAAAATATTGTGATTTTCAACAAAATATAACTCGAGATTTTGATAAATATTGACGCTTCATAATCCTGAAACAAAACAAAAAAGTGGTTTTCGCAATTCCTTCTGTCTTTCAGTACCTCGGGCTATAGCAAAAAATATTTTTCTTAGTGGTCTAAAACTTGGTATTTGGGATTTTCTTAAGGTCTTCCCGAATAATATTTGGGGGACTTTTGATATGTTGTAAAGCATATAATTCTGAGTCAATCCTGAAATTTTCTGTGTTCTTATAATTTTTCCCGCTTTAAAATAATTTTTAAATATTTATGGAATTTTTGAACTTTGGGGTCTTCTACAAAAAAAAGTCAAGCCTCGGAATTTTGGGGACTTTTGATATGTTGCTAAGCATGTAATTCTGAGTCGGTCCTGAAATTTTCAGCTTTCTCCGAATTTTGTCCGGGTGTACCTATTTTTTTCGACAATATTCATGGACTATGTAGATCGGTTGTCATAGTAACATGACGCTTTTAAGGAAGGCAAAAATTAAAAACAATAGGGTTCGAAGTGGTCGATCATTCGACAAATAATAATATTCTATAATGTCTAGGTGGAGTAACGTTCTAAAAAATGTGTTCGAATATTTTAAACTTGCTAACAGCATTCGACCCTCGCCAGAATACACCCTTTTCTTGCTTCGACCTATTGTTGTAGCTGTCATAACAAGTTTACAATACTTTGTCACTTATAGCGTCCTTATGTTTGTGTGGCTGGTGAGTTGTGTAGGACAATGGGACATACTATCGTAGAGTACCTCTAACATGTTTTCATCAGATGATATTCATTTTAACAGTTAATTTGATTAAATTTCAATTTGAATCTGTATTTAAAATCTGACAATGCACATTACTTTTGAATTTTCATTTGAGGTATTTAACGTACACCTTCCGAACCAACTGTTTATATCAGCTCACGACTTACATATTAACTTAAATCTTAAACAGGCACACCATTCAGCCCACGGCCTTCAATCCACCACTGTGGAAGAGAAACCCTACATTTCATCAATATAAATTTTTCGGCCATACCGGTAATCGAACCTGGGACCTTTAGCTTAGTAGACAGACACGCTACCCTCTGAGCTAAAGTGTCGGACAATCCATATTATTGTATTTTTCATTACAGGGTGACGTTTAAGTATGTCATCCCAAACTTGGATTTGACAAAATGTTACCAAGATTAAGTAGTTATTTAGAAACACGATTCGTGGTCCTTTATTTGAATTGAATTGTTTTGTTTGATCGATCTTTTCTAATAGTTTTCTTATAGGTGAAAATACCCCAAATAATTATGCAGTGTCATTTACCCTAATAATAATAAAAATAACAAGTCATGTCAAGAACTAACGAAAAAAATAGGCCTATGTTGGTGCTAAAACTTTACGTTAGTATTTTCTTAATGTTTGTTTAACTTAAAAGTTTTATCGACCTTATAACTGGACAAATAAGATGTAAAGTAGTGTGTCGCTTTGTGTAAATTTTGTATTTGATTTTGATTTGTTTATTAAAGAGACGCATCTTAAAATTCAATGTATTTTAATATGCTAATTCTTGTATCGGTGGGCATGCAGACAAAGACATAAGTCTCGTCTGGTTTGTTGTTGACAAGAAGGTTGAGGCTCGAATCTCAACCGTGCGTACTGAGGTTGCTTCTTCCTAAAAAAATTTTCACGCTTTATTCATGCAAATTAGGTTACATCTCTCATAAATTCTACCTCTCTTAACCCTAAACCTTTAGTGTAAATATGCGAATATCCCGGAAGGTAGGTAACAGGCGTTGATAAAAAGTACATATTTTTGTAAAAAAATTAATACAATACAGGCTAAACTTTCTCTTTGTTATTTTCAAAATTCATTGGCTATTAAATTGCCCAAATTGATCTTTAATATATTATGTATGACTTGACAATACACACAGTGTAAAATACCAAAACAAACGGAAGTTATTCTTGACATAAGGTAGCTTATGTTTTACAGATAAAAGTTCAAATTTTCTTTCTAGTCATCGTTTCCAAATTGTAAAAACTTTTTTTGAGTTATATGAAACGCAAAAAAAAAAATTCAACAAAAAGTAAAAGGTTTGGGTGTTCTTTTCCTATTCACTACTTTTCGTAGATAAAATGTTCGAAGTAACACTCAGAAAAAAGTGCTACCAAACATTGAAACTTCATCTACAAAGACACCATTGTTGTCGAAGCTTCCTTTCCACAGTACCTTTATTACTCAACACAACAATGGCTAGAAAACAATTCTCCCCATCACTCACGGGGGTAGTACATTTTTACATGTTGTTTCCTCAATCCCACACTCCTTACCTTCACTGCTGTCGAATATATTATATTTTATTACTGTTGTTTAGTAAGAATGCATCTATTTCTGTCGTAGCATCCGAAAAAAAATACTTATTTTTTTCTCCAGTACCGTGTGAAATGTGGTAGAAAAACAACAGCACACTTTTGTTTGCATAATGTAAAACAGTTAGCACTTTTTTTCTTTTTTTTTTTTTTCATTCAGTCACCCTTCTTCTATTGTGATGCGGACGTGCCAGTTCTTTTCATTGAGAGACCGTTAATGGGCAAGCGGACACATCTCATTCAAAGTGAACAAGCACTGTACTTCCACGGTTATGTTCAGAAGGAAAAGTTTTTGTGTTTTTTTCCCCACTAAAGGTGGAGTTTTTAGGTTTTTTTTTTTTGAAATAGTGGTTGAGAATGAATAAAAGCATTCCTTGCATTACCATAAAGACGTAATTTCCAATTCTTCGTCATTTAGGGATCCTTACTTTATTGGGTCATTTAATAAGACCGTTGACTACTTGGTCAATTCAAAGCTATTTTGCGAAGCGGGTTGCATCTTAACTTAGCGCACCTAAGCACTCTAATCACTACCGAACTTAGGTATCACTGTACGAAATATAAAGAGAAGAAAGGAAATGAGCAGTTATACTTGTGAGGCCTCTTGTCCATGTGCTGATAACACTTCCCTTCTTCCTCTGACGAGTATACACACTCACTCTACTATTTGCACCTGGACAGCGTTGGCTTGGATTATAAAATAATATTTTTCTTGTTTCCTATTCTAGATATACATATGCTTTCATGAACATTTTTCAATCTACATTCTGGCAGAAAGATTATTACTGGACATTTTTGTGACCAGCCTAAGCTGTAAACGGTTTAAAAAAAATACGTTTACAAAAATTAAAATGTTTCAAGCTTAATAAATGTGAGAATGTAAGACTATTTTCAAACTTAATAATTTTCTATATTTAAAACTCTTCGAACATATCTCAAATACATTAACATGGGAAATACAACCTTGACTTGCCGTGACGTCACAGGTAGATAACGAACGTCCTTAAGTTCACGCTAGGTCTTTTTATTTTTATACGGCAAGATGAATGATTCACAAGCGTAATAAAAAGTTTAAATATTATCAAATTCATTGATAGCATGGTTTACTGAAACTGTGGTTTATGAAAAAGTATTTTTAAAGTCTTTTAAACCACACACGATTGTTTGTAACCCTAGATATAATTTTATATGTATTTTAGAAGTAGGGCTATTGTGAACATTTGGAAAGAGACACACAAGAGAATTCCATGTAGTTATTTGAAAACTTGCAATGTTACTCTACATTCTGTATACCATGAAAGGTAAGGTACCTTGATGATGATGTGACATATAAGTTATAAGATATGATAAGGCCATAGTGTATTAGTGTTATTTGTTGAGGTAAGACTGCCATCTCTAAGGTTAAAATAAGTATACACGATTGAAGTTCTAAAATGACTTACATCGATGGTAGCTGGGACTAAGTGTCAGGCTCATCTAGTACGATTTTACTGTGACGGGGAGGTCAAGGTTTGAATCCCGGTTTGATTTTACGGAGGGTGATTTTCCCTAAATGGTTTTATTCTCAGCCTCTACGTAAATGTCTGAAAATTTACTCTCAAATTCTACCTTCTTCGTGTCTACTACATTAGCATTATTTAAATGCGTATAGTCCGGGCGGGTAATATATAAGACGTGGTGGGAATATAAGTATTGAACATAAAGTGATTGACTAAGTGGTTTCGCGTTAAAAAAAATTTACGAGAGGCCTTTTATCTTACATATACATAATTATATACTTGTTTTATGTAGGCACAGGTCTATCAACCAACTTATATTTTCTCATTACTAAGTATCCTACTGGCCATTTGGACTAGCCTAAGCTTACACTAATTTAAGCACAAAGGAAAATAAGGTTGAATCATTTTCTATTGAAAAAGATCCATTGATGTTCATGAAAGTATTCAAATAAAGTAATAAGTATAAGACAAGTGTTTCGTTCTTCTTTTAATCTGTTTGTTCAACACAAAGGCTGTCAATTACTTAATCTACGAGGCAGGGATTAGGAAGGTAGCACGGAAGACATATACTCGAATTAGCATGAAGCAAGGATTGCTAAATTCAAAAGTGAAATAAGTGTTTCATTAATACCTAAATTACTATTTAGCCAGTCTTTATCATTATTTAGAGTATCTAACTTGCACGTTAAGAACCAACTGATTAAATAAACAAACGATTCACAAACAAATAAACAAAAAAACAAACAAAAGATCCCATCTCCCCCCACAGCTAACACCTAACTCGGGTAAAAGAGCTCGAACCGGACGTCTCATCATGGTGCGCTTTTCTGTGTTCTACTTTAGAAAAGAGTGCAATAATTGAGACCAGTGAAACCGTTTTACAATATGTAAAAAATACAATCAAATTAAATAATTTTTTTAAAATAAAAAACTACAATAATGATCCCAATTTCACGGTTGCCAAATGAATAATGCAGAAAACCATATTTTGATGTCTTCTGGTTCGAACGTAATATTCTATCTGGTTAATCGGCCACAATATGGGCTATACATTCTAGAACAGACACTGTCGAATGGGTAGCCCCAATATCACCAATTTTCCATTTTTTGGTCTTGCCGGAAATCTAACCCAGGACTCGCCATCTACAGAGCTAGGGAGTCAGTATCTCAACTAGTTGAGCGGAGTATTCCCAAAAAATCTTTGACTGTGCTTTATTCCATCCTCTCTCTCTTCCCTTTATTCCACCCCATCCCTTAGCATATTGGAAGAGAAAACATTTATTTGTACTCTTTTAAACACAACAACAATGGACTCTTTTTGGACCAATCTTTTTTTTTTGTATTATTTTCTATATATAAAGTCATTCAATACAAAATCTGTTATCCTCTGAACTAAATGGAGAAAGTGAAAAAAAAAAAGTTTTTTTTTGACACATGGTTGTCGATTTCTATGAAAGAATAGTTTTGGTTGAGGTGATATGAAGGGGATGAAAGATGTAGGTGTATAAATATATAAAAAATATCTTAAAGAATAAAACGGAAACCCGAAAGAGTAAGAGGAATAAAGTTGTTTTGAGTTCCGTACGACTTCATCCTTACTTTTTCCCCTACCCCCCCTCCTACCTCTTTCACCGTTCTTTCATACAAATTTACCTCATCCTCCATCCCTCTCCTCTTTTAGTTACCGGCCACCAGACCTACCCCTACAATTCTCCTCCACCCCCTCCCTCCATACATATCTAATCTGTAACATCTCCCTTCGTTCGGAACATTGTGCAAAAAAGTGCTTACTTGGGGAAGACTTTTCCTCTGCTTTCACTCAGCATCCTTACAGACCGCACCCAAGGACTTTTTATCTTGTGTGCTGCGTGACGTGGTGGATCTCGCGGACCGAAAACTTGCGTGACAAAAGACACACACACACACAGAAAGACTTTCAATAAGGGGTTTCTACCCTTCCCCTCCTCTTTCCTCACTCCTTTTCCTAGCTTCTTATATTCTCCTGAACACAATGAGTCTTGTGTCTATTCACGAGAATCGACGGCGCTATTGTTAAGTGTGTCGACGCCTTCACCATATCACACATAATACGAACGTCGTTGTCACATCATCTCTCTGTTACTCTTTTTAATGTACGTATATTTTTCCCGCCGTGTATTGTTCCCGTTCGGGTTATACGCATACTTTAATTACGCTAGTGGAATAAGGACAAAGAAGGTAGAATTTAAGAGGAAATACACCCAAGTGTTCGTGTAGGGAGAGTGGAAAGCCATTTATATATATATAAAAAAATACCTCTTAGTACCTGAACCCCGATCTCCTCATAATTGTTAGTCTAGTATAGAATGTGAGTGCCACGTTAGACCCGTGCTACTCAAACTTTTTTTTTTATCGCTAACCTAAATATAATATTTTCCCGGCCTGGTGACCCAACGGATCATTCATTACATGTGGTTTCAATAATTGCCTGTCATATTAATGTTTATTAAATTCATTTAATTGATTTAACTTAGTTAACAAAAATTTAATTATCTCAATAATTTTATCAACTAACAAAAATGTAAATCATAATTTTTAATGAAAATGTGATTTCGTTACAATGTTTGATAGGTGACCCAAAAAAGACTATTTAATTCAGTGTATACTATAATGCTGTTTCATTCTTGGGGAGAGTTCTTTTGAGTTTTTATTTTGTATCGATAAATATTATCAACTAAATTAAATCAATTTAAGTTACTTTTTAATCTTACAAATAGAACATTACACAATATGCTCGCGTGGAAAATTCGGGAGGTGACAAAAACAAAGTTTTTCAGTAATAATCATGATGCTGCTTCATCTTGTTGGTGAGGTCTTCGAGTTTGAGTGCTATGCAAATCTTTCCTAGGATCTTGATCGTTACACGACCTGAAAATCTTTTTTCACGGAGGTAGGACAAATTGTTAAAAGAGGAAAAAGAAATAACCTTTTTAACTTCTCGAGGGGTGACCTGGTGGTCTAGGGGTCAGGGGTCAGACTTCTGTGCTTAGGGTCCGGGGCTCAATCCTTTGTCCCGGCACAGATTTATCTGATTGTCAAACCCTTCCTTCACCTTTGACAAGATGTTTATTAATCACAACTTGTGAATGTGAGGAATGCCAGGCTTCCACCGTGGTTCGGATCCCACGTTAAACTGTAGGTCAATTTCATCTCACAATCACCTTACCATTGCACATTAGCGTAAGTGCGTACAACCCGAACGGGTTGTAAGACGTGGTGCTAATAATAATAATAATAATAATAATAATAATAATAATAATAATAATAATAATAAATAATAATAATAATAATAATAATAGCTTCCCGAGTCATAATACGTTCGCTATTGTCAGTAATTACAGTAAACCTTGATAATGTCTCACTTTTATTAAGTGTTTGTAATTGTAATATTTTATAATGTGAACCCTCAGTAACAACCTTGTGTCCCCCGACAGGGATTCTAACCCCGATCTCCCTGTCATCAGCTAGCCAATATAACACGGTAGTGACGTCTTGGACCAGCGGTCGGCAACCTACTGCCAGATCCGACCCCCAGACGGATTTTATCTGGCCTGCAAAAGATTTAGCAAACAAACAAATTGTATTCATCAAAATAGACTAATAGCTAATTACTGTATGAAAAATATAAAATTAAAATCTCTTGCTCTATATTTTCTTTCAAACTTGCCCACAATTTTTTTTTTCTACGCCTATACGGCCAGTGATATCAAAAAGGTGGCTTACTCCTGCCTTAGAACATTTGGCCACTGAACCGGGTGAATGATGTTATTAATTCTTAAAATTCACTCTCTTCATGTGCCCTTAAGTTATATACAGTCCAATTTATATAGGAAGAGTCCTTTCTGACAGCTAGAAAAGTTACTAGATCTAGCCCACTTTCACTTACTCATACGTCAAGTCATGTGATCTCCAGCTGTCACATTTAACATATTATTAATACCTATAAAATAACATTGATAATAGACTGTAGTAAAATGTTTTCACTAATAGCAATGATAAATTAACGGTCGATACCAGGAAATAGATACACGAATACTCTCCAACCAGAAAACGAATCAAGTGCACTTTTCTGTGTTCGTCACTTAACAACAACAACGTTTTTAAAAAGCATTTTGGTAGCTTTTCCCATTTAAAATTTATTCAATTGTATTGTAGGCCTATTTAAAAATAATAAATGATGAAATGGCTTCATTAGTCTTAATTCCACTGCGATAGCTAATGCCTTTGGTGACCTTGTACTTGCTTAACTACGGTCCCATTTTCTTAGGAAGAGCTTTTTTAGAAAATATACATTTTTTTTTGTGGTCAAAATTGATAAAATTTTACTCTACACACATACACTTATACGCGCGCGCGCGCACACGCACACACACACACACACACACATATATAAATATATATATAAATATATATATATAAGCTATATATGTACCATTTCTCTATGTTTGTATCAAATACAGTAATAGTTATAAAATTCTTTTAGACTAGAGGCATTTAGTTTATGTTATAAGCATGGGCTAGTATCTTGTGGGAAACATATTTAAGTTTGAAAGACGTAAAGGCAAATAAAGGGTCAATTTGTATAACTAATCAAATATAATGCCTATTTTGAAGCCCGAGATGGAGGAGCAAAGGTCAGAAAAATACAATGTTTTGTAATTTGTTCCTCTGTCAATTTATTCTGACTACGAAATGGAAGGAACAAATGGCTTATTTTCGTTAGCTGAACCACAATTAATGGGGTAAGCGGGGTGCGGTAGGGGGAGGGAAGGGAGAGCACTTTTGGTTTCGGCAGGGGTAGAGGTCTTGAATAGTTCACCGGGGGGCTAGCAATAGAGGGGAAGGGAGTTGGCAGTGGAAAGTGTAGGTACGGGTGGGGACAGGGGGGCTAGAGTTCTCGGGGGAGAGTTAGTTGCGGGGAAAAAATAACGATACCACAATGCATTAATTTGGTAACTAAAAAGACAAAGATGGATTTTTTTTGTTGTTTTTAATAGTGAGTCGGAGAAAGAGAGATGATATGACGTAAAAAAAATTATTAGGGAAATGTGAAAGAAAGATGAAAATAGGGAAGGGGGGAAAAAAGTGGGTGAAAATGGAGGATAGAAATTGTATAGTATAGGGCAATTTAATTTCATTGTTCATCTCATTGTATGTCAAAAGAAATTTTTCTCTCTTATTTTTCACGTCGCTAATAAAATGAGTTGAGGGGGGGGAGGGGAGAGCTCGCGAGAGACCGCCACAAAGCATTACTCCCCTTCCCCCTTATTCTCGGCTCCCTTATTCCCCTCTACATCCTGTATACATCTGAAGTTCTATACACAAACCGAGGGAGACAATGCACCAACATTCGATACACCCATTGTCATCTACTGCCGAGGCTATTCAAATACGTTATCATCTGATTTATTCGCTCGCTTGAGGGTATCTTGTGGGGCAGGGGGGGAAGAAATTCCAACCCTCCTTCACCTCTCCTTCCTTGCTTCTCTTTCTCTCTTAAAATAATCACTCCCCCTCTTACATAATAAATAAGATTTCTCTTCTACAAAAGGAGTTGAACCAACATGAAACAAAAGTAGGTGTTGTGGTTATAACGAATTTATGGTGGGATAACACTTTCAATTGAGTAGCCGCAGGTATTTGTCCAAGTATCTCACCACTACGGGCGCTTTGATGTAGTGTAAACCTCGTTATTGTTTTGAGAACAGGTTGAAGGGTTTGAATGGTGGTAATAAACATACAAAAATAAACGAAAAGTAAGGGTGTATTTTCAGAAATATGTTGTTTAAGACATTGTTGTCAACTAAAGGTTCTCATTGTGTTAGTACATTGTTCCAAAAAGGAAAATTTACCCAAATTATTTATAATACATGCCTTAATACATAATATGTGTCTTTGTATTGTTTTATTTACACCTATCAGGGCTATCAGTGTTTAATTACGCACTTGGGGTAGGTTTACTTTAGATGAAGTGTACCCGCTTTTGCGGTTCATGGAAATCTAAAAAACATTTAGGGATAAAAACACCCTCATTACACCCGGCTGGGATTCTAACGCCAACCTACCCCTTACTGGCTAATGAGACTGACGTTTAGTCCACGTGACCACCGATGCGGGTATCACAATGTTAAGTAAAGCTATCTGCGTTCATTCAATGTTTCTATCATAATATTCTCGATCAAGTATATAATCAGTTTGGTAGAAATAACAAATCTTTTTTCGACAAGTCAAATTAAATGCAACAACAAACATACCTCAAATAAAAAGAAACCTCTAGAATTTTTTTTGCAGCCAACATTGATAGCATTTTACAATTTTATTAAGGTTATTTAATAGGTATTTATATTATATATAAAACGCTACAACTGCAGATAAAATTATTTGACGTATGAATACGTGAAAGTATATCTAGTGACTTTTATAGCTGGCAGTTAAGGCCCTTCATATGAAAAATTAACTGTGAGTGTCATGACCGTGGTAAATAGCTTTCAGGCATGCTCTTTAATGATCCGACTTACATCTAAGATACTCCTGTTTAAATAATGATCCATTTTTCACGCTGATGATCGCGTGGAGTTCGGATTGCAATAGACTGGATTATCGGTGTGTGAGTAGCCGGGTTTACTGAGCTTTTTCCAGTAAATTGTTTCGAACTCTCCCTCCACACTAATGAAAGTGCATTTTCTCTAAATTATATCTTCCCCGTCATGATTATATTAGTGTAAATATATAGCTAACCTGGAAAGCATAGCATTTTTTTAAATAAATGATCAGATGATCAGAAACTGTAAATTGTGGGATCATTATAATTGTTAAGAAATGCCTTATCTTTATTAGCAGCTGTGCACACATTCGTCTGAAAATTGATTCACAATTATATTTTTTTTCAAAAGTGAGCACGCGGGGCTGGCAAAAACACGCATGCGCTCGCAATAGCTCACGTGATGCCATGTTTGAATAAACAAAAAAATATTTTAAAAAAAAGGGGGGGATGGGTGAGGTAGATAGCGCTTCTCTTGTGATCTTCAGTTTGTGTTAAATAACCTCCCATCTGTCTCTGACAAGTCTGTGTGTTTACCAAAACCAAAACCATCTGCATTAGTGCATGGCCATTGTCACCCCATTGTCGTTTCAAAAAAAGAAGGAGGGGAAGTGGGTGAGTAGTGAAAAGGGTAGTAGTGAAAAGGGGTATATGAGGAGAGAAATAAGGGATGAGATGGGGAATTGTATTCTTTTCATTGGTTCTTCCTTTTCCTTACGCGACAATCCTTTCATATCAAGGAAAACACGTTACTGTGCACAATTCCCCCTCACCCCACTCCTCAACCCCCTACTCCTTTCTTTTTCTTATACTTCGCATCGCACCTTCTAACATCTAACACCATCTTCCTTTTTTTTTCCATTTTCCATTCTTTCTATTGTGTGTTCTTCTCATGAAAAGAAAACTTTTCTTCTTTCTTTCATTCAGTGTGAAAACGGGAGGCATTCAAAACTATTTGGCAACATTTTCTATCTTATTATGCGTAAAAGTAATTCATTTGAGGCGAGATAACTGTATTGAGCGAGAGGGTGAAAAGTGATAACACCCTCCTCCTCCCTCCTTGTACTCTAACCCCTTCACAAAACTATACAAAAAAAAAAGTTTCTCTGCAGATGTTTCAGCTCTAATCGAACCATTTCTTATCAACATAGAATACAGTATTTATGAACATTTTGTATTGTTTGTCACCACGCATATCTAGACAGAGTTTAAATAGTTTGGTTAAAGTATTTTTACAATCGTTTATCAATGGTTGGTTACAGGGGCCTTTAACCCGCAATGGTTGTATATTTTAAAAGGTATAATCAAACTCGCAAAATATTGAATCGCCGATGAAGGAGAGGTCGCTGTTCAAATCCCGGCCCACCGTACTTAGTATGATTTTCCTCAAAGGGGTGTTTTAATCCTCCACGCAAATTCGGGTACATTTCTTCTCAATTTGAACTATAATAATATTGCGCGTCTGGACTACACCATTCATAGCGCAGCTTGTGGAAAGTTTAGCCAGTACTAATGTACCTTTGCCCAGGGGACGCCTGAATGTACTAATCTCTCGTTCGTTCCGTGGAGGTTCTTCCCATGTCCCGATGAGATGAGATGATGGTGATAGAGAATATGAGGGTGTGAAACCAGTCGAAACACTTAAACCTAACCTAAACCTAACTAACCAAACACTGGTGACCATTTGAGTAGTACACCTTTAGGGAGAAAGACCCAAGGTAACAGCCGGGAATCAAACCTGGGACTCCTAGACTCGTATCCAGATGCATTGACCACTACACCGGTTAGTTCTACCTTATTCATCCCCATCCCATTGGGGTAAGTATATGGACAGCCCAGACGTGGTGCACAAGCAAAAAGCAAACAAAGGGGATGTGACCCCGATAATGATTTTGAATCATTCGGGTTGCAAATTATCTCGAAACAATAGGAGCTTATATCTTCAAAGCCCACTGGGATTCAAAATAAAGTTGCTCATTGATAATGACTAGTCTTGATGTTCTTGACCAAAGTATCAAACGCTATTTATAGTTTGAAATATATATATATATATATTATGTATATATATATATATATATACATAATACATACATACATAAAAAAGTATATATATATATATACATAATACATACATACATAAAAATATGTAACATATATATGGAAAAGGGACTCAAATTTTAAGGTTTACCTATGACGGGAAGTTGAGGATCCGAATCCAGACTGGATGTATTTAGGCGGTTTTCATTAAATGAGGTCCAATCTTATTTCACTCAAATGCGGGAGCATGTTTCCTCTAAATTACACCTCCCTCATACTATACTTTAAGTAGGCCTATCTGGGGTTTGACAGTATTTTTCAGCTGTCAGGGGTAAAAGAAATCTGGGATAAAACGAAGCGCACGTACTGTACCTGATATACCGTAGTTAGACAACCGTGAACACAGTTCAGTATGGCAGGTGGTCGGTCACGAGGCATATTTCACCGGAGAAACACGGCCAGGGTTTGCGAACCTCTTTGAGAGTGCGTGTCCAATATGTCAATAAACTTCGGGGAAATTCTTTTGCGTGCCCTATAGTAATTTTGAATAGAAAAAGGGACTGTTGGAGTCATTCATCATATTAATTAATTAATTTATTGAATCCTCGCTTCACTTATCAAGTAGAAGAAGTGACGATTACAATTACAAACAAATTTAAATAAGGAAGTTTTGGGAAGGATGAGACATAAGCGGAATATATAAGTCTAATAAATCAGTTTGATAAAATGTAAACAATTGAAATAGAATTACATACTTTTTAAGTAGATTTTATTTCAAACAGTCCATTGTTATTTAAGATAACTGTATTCAGTTATCATAGTTGTATACTTACCGATAGGCAAGAATAGAATTAAGCACCTTGATGACAAGGAACTAACAGACAAAAGATACAACATATGGTTTAGTTTACTGACTCTAGAAATTAGGATTCACGCTCATTCTCATACGAAGGAGCGTCTGCCTCAACATGACGGAAATCAAAAATAGGCAACAAAAATTAATTTAAGGTTAAGACACAATACATAAAGACAATCCAGCCTAGCTAATACCAGATTAAAACCTGAAAGGGCTATTCATGAATAATAAAAAAATTAAAGTGAATATTAACAAGGGATATTTAATCCTAATTTTATAGAGTTACTATAAGGATAGTTACAAAAGCTAGCTAGCTTGAGATAACTCCACTGAGAGCTACATAAACCTAAGAGTAATCTCATTGAGGCCACTACTACAAACTAGTAGTGCTCCCACAGGTTGCGCATCGTAAATAGATACACTAAAAAGAGACTATAGTGACTACTATCTGTCACTGACCTAACTAGGTTATTAAATAAAACGTTAGATAACCTGATATTCACCATAAAGAGATCCTAAACTTGTTCATACCGTTTAAGGAATCATTATTATTTCTTAATATATATAAAACTAAGTCCTTAAGGGCTTAGAAAAATAAATCAGACACACTGACCCAGTATATAAATCGTTTGAATCTAGTTAAATAGAGCATTAAGCCCTTGAATCCAAACTACGCCATATGGGCATAGGAAAAAAAGTAAGACATTCTGACACAAAAAAATATGTCTGATGGACATATAAAATAAAGTAAGACATTCTGACACAAAAAACTATGTCTGATGGACATATATAATAAAGTCAGACATTCTGAGACCAAAATTATGTCTTATGGACATAGCAAAGAGGAGTTTAAAATCTGATCCAGATTCTAAATCGTAGATACTTAAAGTCTCAGAGGAGGCTTCCTCTACGACGGGGTGGTGAGACCGACGCCTGACACATCGTAGTAACTAGTTTATTCTTCGGTGGTGTAGGTTTAGTTTACGTCCTAGTTCTTCCTCCGTCGAATTGATACAATAGAATATATTATGTGACACAGACGCAGACGCAGACGCAAAAACGCATGTTCTAATACACCCAGAAGGGGAGCACGAGAGCAAATTCCAACACGTACCGACCAATTGGTCACACCGTGTGGTTTTCGAATACTAAACTGAAGGGTTGTCGCATTGCGCGAAGTTACTGAAACAAAGAAAAGCATATTATTAATATTAGTGGGGAAAAACAAAAGTGTGGAAAACCGAATAAGGGTTTTTTAGAGTTACGTGCGGAGACACTACTCTATGGGGGGCTGGGTGAGAGCCTCCCAAACCACTGTTGACACATCTCACTTATCCGAGCAGGGCTTTGGGACGTCGATGGCACCCTCCAGGGTCGTATTATGTGAAGCGAGCAATGACGCCTATATAGTAACGGAACTGACATATTCGGGGACAGGTAGCATCAGAATATCTAACG